>JAUEJL010035525.1:0-21160 GCA_032274825.1 Drosophyllum lusitanicum
ACAATAATGATTTAACTAAGAAGAACATATGTGAAAGTGAATGTTAACTTTACTTTGAAACAATTGCAAGAATAAGATAGTAATAAAAGCACTTGATTATAACAGAAAAATAAGATAAATTTGTGAAAGAAGTAAAAGTTGTTGGTTTTACATTGTAATTACAAATTATAATGATCTTGGAACTTATAAAAGAAGTAATAAGACAATCCTTTAAAGATGGGGAAAATTCATGAAATAACAACCAAGTTTCCATCAAGGTCACTCATCCTTTTATTTTATATTGTGAAATTTCTCATGATTGACCTTGGTGAAACAATTTTCAAACTTTGTTACTATTATGTGAAATAAACCCTTTAAAGATAACCAAATGGTAGATTGGTAGACGACTTGGAAAATTATCAAAGACTTGCGGTTCAATCTTTTTAAGGTAAACATCTTGGATGTCAAATAAAATATAAGAAAACCAGTCACAAAATGATTAGACGGTATATATTAAATTATAAGAACATATCTGGGCTTCTCTAAAAAAATTACAAAAAGTGAGAAATCTCTTTCGAAATACAAAAATAAAAGAAGTGAGAAGATATAAAATATCAATGGAGTATCTAAAATATACAATTATGATAATTTTACAATTCTATTACTAATCATTGAAATTAGTTAATTATTATATCAGTTTATTAATTATAAAGAAACTCGATTTTTATTAAAAGATATTTGCAAAATAGAATTTTTTTAATTAAAAAGAATAACTATAGCCCAACGGTATCAAATATATAAAATTTCATTTTGATTTACTCTTCTTTTAACTTTAGAACATAACAATGTGTTGAATATTATACTGTAGCCCAATGGTACCATGTCTTGTAAAAGGACGATTATTAATAATTAGTTATACACAACAATCATGATATTTTTACACTCATAAACTTATGATCTTTTCTTCTTATCCATATAATTAAGGATATCTTATCCAAACATAATACTTTTATTGTCTACGACAAATTTACTCTCACAAACTCTAAACAACATACATGTTATTAATTGTGTAACAGGATAAAGCGTCATAGATGGTATATTGAGATCCGACCCAATTGTGGAGATCCGTACATAATACGGATCAGACCCGACCAAACGGCCTTCCCTTTTTTTAATTTTTTTATTAACAACCGCAATGCAATTATACATACTTTCTTCCCTCTCTATCTTTTTCTTGGTTTCACATATTCACAGCAACCTCTGACCCCTAATTTTCTATTCAAATTCACACATAGATTGATTAAACTATACAGAATTACTATAGATTCAAAAGAGATCGATCATATGCATCATCATAGAGCCATCTGAGCCTTTTTTCCCACCTTTCACCACCAATTCCGCAGAATTCTTGCAGCAACTTGCAGAATCCTGCTCTACAGGTGTAACTTGAACGCTATATTGCTCAAATCTCACGCTTTTGAACTCGATCTTCTATGTGGATGTTGCTCAGCAGCGTTTTCGATTTGAAGGATTGTTGAACTGAATTGTATTAAGTCGGTTTGACTACTGATTACTTCAGGATTGTTCGCTCTTTGGATCGCCGGTTCAGTTAACGGACCTAACTCCGGCAAACCCTAATCCTCATTTGAGGGAATATGATTCTCATGATTGTCCAAGTTCCGTACGATTCTCGTTTTTGGTTAAATATGGTGTTTGAGGTTTGACCTTTTATCTTCCTCTACGAAATAGGAGCTGAGTTTCTCTTCCATGGTTGAAAAGGGAGATTCTGTGAATATATATTATAAGAAAATAATTTAGGCATAATGGTTAAAAGTAACATTTTCCATTATAGAAAGAACTCATGGGCTCCTGAAGAATTTGTAAATCGGAATACTCTGCAACTGGTGAGTTCTTCTGATTTATTTTTTAATCAGTTTCCAAGAATTTTGGACCTGGATTTTTGTTCTTAATTGTTCTTGCAACTTAACGATTAGTAGGTTAGATTATTGCACAGTAGTTTAAGCTTCCAGATTCTTGTATACAGCTTGACTTTGATAGTGGAGCTCCTCCTGAACACGCATGGAGAAGAAAATTAAACAGCCATGCTGGTATTCTCAAAGAATTCAGTGTTACCTTCATGGAAGCATTGAAAATGGTAATCTTATAACCTTAATCAACATAAATAGCATATTAATCTTATATAACCTTAATTAAAAATCAAACTATTGATTGCAGATGCGGCTTGGCATACGTTTATGGTCTTATGTAAGAGAAGAGGCCTCTCATGGAAGGGTAATTCTTTTTTAACTATTACTAACACTATTGACTTTGTGAATCATGTCGTTTATGGTCTTAAAATATTCGATTAACGTTTGTTTTTACAGAGAGCACCTATTGATCCTTTTAATCGAGAAGGAAAACCATCGGCAACACAAGGAGTCCCGCTTGGTGGGATGGGGTAAGTTGTCACTAAACAACAAGCTTTGGTGTTTAATTTACAGTTTTATGAAGCATAATATGTTTCATTATGTGATCATTTTTTCAGAAGTGGAAGCATAACCAGAGGTTTTAGAGGAGAGTTTAGGCAATTCCAAATAATTCCTGGTGCATGTGAGCCTTCTCCTATGATGGCCAATCAGTTCTCTGTAAAGATCTCCTTTTTAACTGATAATCTATTTGTGTTCTTTTATGTTATCATAAAATTATATTTTTATAGGTTTTTTAAAGCATTAATACTCAAATGCAGATTTTTATATCGCGAGATGGTGGGAGTAAAAAATACGCATCAGTTTTATCCCCAGGCCAACATGATGGAACAGGGTAAGAATATAATATAAATATATACAAAATTTTAAATCTTTACTTTTTAAAGTGTAAGGTAATAACTGTATGCATATCTATATGATTCAGAAGAGATCAAGGTTTATCGTCATGGGGGTGGAATTTAAGTGGTCAGCATTCCACATACCACGCGTTATTTCCACGAGCATGGACAGTTTATGATGGTGAACCTGACCCTGATCTGAAAGTGTCATGTCGCCAAATTTCTCCATTTTTACCTCATAATTACCGTGACAGTAGTCTTCCAACCACTGTTTTTGTTTACACGGTATAAAAAAATCTAAACCTTACATTAATTATATGGTCATATGAATGAATTTATAAGGTTTTTGCTTTGTTTTTGTTAGTTGGTGAATACCGGGAAGGAAAGGGCACAAGTCAGCCTTCTTTTCACATGGGCGGTATGTCAAATTCTGCTACTAGTAATCATATATCATTTAAACAATTAGAGGATTCAATATGTTTTTGTATTATGCAGAACTCGATTGGAGGAACCTCCCACTTTTCAGGAGATCATGTGAATGAGCCTTTCATGTGAGTTTGATTAACTTATCATCATAATATATGTAATATTCTTTTACATCTAACTCTTCTATTAACAGAGGTGAAGATGGAGTCTCGGGTGTGCTTCTACATCACAAGTAAGTTCAGTTTTTTTATTTTGTAAATAACATTACAATTCAAGTATAATAACTGTTGCGTTTAGAGTTAAAAATGTAAACTGCTAGCGGAAGGTTACAATAGAGATTATAATATGCAGGACAGCCAAAGAGAACCCTCCTGTAACTTTTGCTGTAGCTGCCTGTGAAACCCAAAATGTAAACGTGACTGTTTTACCAAGTTTTGGGTTGTCGGATGAAAGCTGTGTTACTGCAAAAGATATGTGGGGTAAAATGGCACAGGTATTATTACTATCATTAATCATTCTTTTTCTAGTAAAAATCTTTACTACTCTTCTAGCTTTATATAAATTTTGGATTGTTTAACTTTGTATTAAGTCTTGTCATATGAATTTTCGATCTTGTTGCATTTAGGATGGGCAATTTGATCGGGAGAATTTCAACAATGGAGCAAGTTTTCCATCATCAGCAGGGGAGGCTAATTGTGCTGCAGTTTCAGCATCTACATGGGTTGAACCAAACGGGAAGTGCACTGTTGCATTTGCTCTAGCATGGTCTTCCCCAAAAGTCAAATTCATGAAGGGAAAATCATATCATAGGTTTCTTATCGAGATTTCAAATTTAGTAGTATGTGAAATTGCACTCGAGTTTGATTTTGATCTTTAAGACTGTTTGTTCTTTTTCAGGAGGTACACCAAATACTATGGTACTTCTGAGAGGGCGGCTGAGGATTTGGTTCATGATGCTTTAACAAGTAGGCATTCTTTATCTCGTGTTACCTGACAACCAAAAACATCAAATTATTTTTATCTGTTTATTGGATTTTGATGCTGCGAACATTTTGCGTGTATTAGATTATAAGAGGTGGGAAGAAGATATCGAGAAATGGCAAAATCCAATCTTGAAAAATGATGGTCTACCAGATTGGTAACTTCATGTCTTTGTGCTTACATTTAAAAGTTCTAAGGATTGATACTATCACAGGTCTAAATGGGCCAGGTTGGGTTGACCCGCGAACCCCTATTTAATTCATTTTAAAAATCTTTGATAAATAATTAAACTTTAATTGATTTAAAGTTAAGTTAATTATCTTTTATGTACAATTTACATTCTTCAACGAGCTGGTGCTAACTCGTTTTATTGTTCAGGTACAAAGTTACATTATTCAACGAGCTCTACTTTTTGGTTGCTGGTGGCACTGTTTGGATTGGTATTAATCTCTGCTAATTTATATATTCTTCTGATTGATTAAAAGTTAATTTAATTGTCGTTTATGATTTTTATTCAGACACTCCACTGCCAGGAGACGACTCTGGAAGTGATCATCATCTACCAAGAATAAGCGATGAGAAAACCAGTGCAGAAAATGGCATCGAGAACGACTCGACGCATGAAAACAGAAGTTCTGCTACAAATTCTAGTGAAGAAGATGAAACTGAGCTTCCCAAAAGAGATGAGAAAGGGAGTTCTACAATTCTATATTCAACATCACATGATGATGATGATGAGGATGTGGGTCGATTTCTTTATCTTGAGGGTGTGGAGTATATCATGTGGTGTACTTATGATGTTCATTTTTATGCTTCATTTGCACTTCTTGAACTTTTTCCAAAAATCGAACTCAGTATCCAAAGGGAATTTGCAAAAGCTGTGTTGAGTGAGGACACGAGAAAGGTCAAGTTTCTTGCTGAAGGAAACTCGGGAATCCGTAAGGTTAAAGGTGCGGTTCCTCATGATCTTGGAACCCATGATCCATGGCATGAGATGAATGCATATAACATACATGATACAAGCAAATGGAAGGATCTAAACCCGAAATTTGTACTTCAAGTATATCGAGATTTTGCCGCAACGGGAAATTTATCGTTTGGAACCGATGTATGGCCTGCGGTTTGTGCAGCCATGGATTATATGGACCAGTTTGACCGTGACGGAGACTGTCTAATTGAAAATGATGGATTCCCAGATCAAACATATGATACGTGGACTGTTCACGGGATTAGTGCTTACTGTGGTTGCTTATGGCTCGCGGCACTTCAAGCTACAGCAGCCATGGCCCTCCAGCTAGACGATAAGGCCTCCGCTCAAAAGTACAAAAAGAAATTCTTGAAGGCGAAAACCGCATTTGAATCAAAACTGTGGAACGGGTCATATTTTAATTATGATAGCGGGTCGAGTAGTAATAGTAAGTCGATCCAAGCTGATCAATTAGCGGGTCAGTGGTATACAGCATCTGCAGGATTACCGAATCTTTTTGACGAGGATAAGATCCAAAGTAGTTTACAGAAAATATTCGATTTCAATGTTATGAAAGTAAGAGGAGGTCGTATGGGTGCTGTAAACGGAATGCATCCTAACGGGAAAGTGGATGAAACTTGTATGCAGTCCCGTGAAGTCTGGACCGGGGTCACGTATGGTGTTGCCGCTACTATGATTCATGCTGGCATGGAAGAAGAGGCGTTTACAACAGCTGAAGGGATATTTACTGCTGGCTGGTCAGAGGAAGGCTTCGGGTAAGCTTGTCTGACCCGTTTCATTTAAATCAAATCTTTTTAATATTAGCCGTTATGAATAAAACATAACCCAAATCAAATTGTGTTGTTTTATCCAGATATGCATTTCAGACTCCAGAGGGATGGACAATGGATGGGAGTTTCAGGTCATTAGTATACATGAGGCCACTAGCGATTTGGGGAATGCAGCGGGCACTGGCGGCACCCAAGGTGGTTCTGATGGCACCTGGCGTGAACATAATGGATAGAATCAACACACCGCCGCTTAGTTCACGAACGTCTTTTAACAATAGGAGGATTAAAAAGATTGCTCACAAAGCTAACTGCTTTAGCAATGCTGTATTTCATTGTACATGCTAAGCCTTTTACTGTCTACTAGAAAGTTCTCATTGGTGAGCTCATATTATTCATTTTTTCCTTACTTTTGTAATTTTGTTGAGCTTTTATCATTCCAAGTGTACCTTTCTTCTTTGGAACCTGTAATAAATAACTATGTATTTTTTGGAAAGTGTATATTAGAACTGTAGTTACAAATAAACACTGGTTTATGAGATTTGTCATCTTCATTATTCATATATCAAAACTTATGGAATACAACGCGGTATCGTCCAAGTACAGAAATAACAAATGTTGGTATTCACTACTAACTCTAGACATCCATCCACCTACAAATCTCATTAATTCCAAAACATGACGGAAACTGAATGTAAGATGTAAGAATATAGAAGATCGAACAAACACGAACAATGATCTTTCGGATGCCATGGTTCTCCGTTAGTCAAGCTTGACATTAGAATACAGAAGGGTATCCCTTGTGAGTGGCATATACATGAGGAACCATATCTGTAATCAAGCAAACAGTAGATGAATTTATGTTTAGTTGCTTAAGTTTATTGGGTCATTACACGGTGAAGAAACAATTATAAAAGCTTACCCCCATGAGAGTGGCGATAATTAGAATAATGCCAGTGATCCAAGCAAGGGTTCGTCTAACGAGAAGCACTTCTGCAATCAAAGCGACATCATGGGAACCCTCTTTCTCCTCTAACAAGCGAGGAGATGGTCGATTTGTGAACTTTAAGGTTAGCAACGTATTTGAATCTTCAGTGGGTGATTCATTGAAAATGATAACTCCAACAAGTTGACCTGTAGAATAATGTCACAGAAGCAGCCTGTTTAAGAACCTTGTAATGATGACTTCAGTTTTAACAACATGAGTAATATGTTTTACATAGGAAAGGACTAATGGAAGAAAGAAAAAGACTGACCTTTGTATGTTGTTTGCAAGGAGTCATATATCTTGGATAACGATGTCACTAACAATTCAGCACCTTTCTGAACAATATCATTTGTTCCATAGTGCTCTTCAAAGGCCTATAACATATCACAATCACAACTGAAAATGTAAGACATTTAACTTGTTCTTTGAATCCTAAATCTGATTAATAAAACAAAAGTATTTATAACCTTGAAACCATCAAATCTTCCTTTGATCAATTCTGCTGGAGTAGGATTACTTCCCGCTAAATCTTCGTGCATTTGTATTGCCCTCTGGACATTGTGGATAAGAGAGATGAGGCTTCCTGTATATTCTTTGTCTGCTTTCTGCACGAATAAATGAACAGTATCAAGTTATGGACACAAACCTAGAAATAGATCAGAACTATAAACGACCAACGAGAAAAAACAAAAAAATGAAAAATTGAAAGAACAACCTTTGACATATGAAGCTTTAATTGGACATCATTTGCCAAGGGGAAAATTAATTCTCCAGTCAATGGTTCCAATGCAGTATTAACATATGATCCACCCATCCAAGAAGCCTAAATCAATAAGTAAGGGGGAGAAATACATATGTAAGAAAACACACATGAAGATATATTAGAGTTGTGGTACAGCAAGTTGAAACTAACAAAGTTGGTTAAATCTTGGTCGGTGAAATCCATATTCGCAGGCAAGGGTTCATTCAAAGAGACCAGAGACAACTCATCCTCATCTGCAAATATGAATATCAAAAAATTCAAAATTAATATAAACAACTTTGTTTATTACACAATAAGACAATGTTGTAATACCAGGCAGTTGAATTTCAGCATCTCTTATAGCAACTTCACTCTTAAGAGCCCTACTCAAGACATCTGAACCAACCTCGGGCTGCTTATCTGCACACAGCATAACAGGTTCAAAAAGATCAATAAGTTATGATATGATAAGACATGAATTTTCTCGAATTTTCTCACCTTTAAATCCATTGACCTCTAGCAAGCAAACAGCATGAGGTCTGATAAAGGGGTTGGGCATAAGGACCTCATTTAACTGCAATATCAATTAGGAACCATATCACCTTTAAACAATAAAAATAACAGCAGACACAAAAAAACCTGAATAAGATGAAAATATAATTGCCTTTTCAGAGCTCGAGGAGGACAATGGAGGAGGTGCAAAACCAAGCAAGACTGAAATAGCAGCACTTACTTCTGTAAGTGACAGTGATTTGGACTGCAGAAGCAAAAAGCTGGCTGTCATTATATATCCTTAATGGGGAAAAAAAATACAAGGACATTGTTTCTTTGCAGTTTGTGTCATTCTATAGTTCCTTTTTGTGTCATATTTAGCCTACCACAAATATTTTGGATACAGGATCAGTATCGCTGTTGTAACTGAAGAATGAAGAAATCGTGGATCTACAAGTGAGTTGTGTGATCAAGGGACCCCATTAAAACATTTACTATTATTGTCATAGTTATATTCAAATATTTACAAGAGAGCTATTTATCTTCATTTGTCAGCCAATGAACCCGCATTCAGTGCAATTGCTCAATATATTAGACTTGAAATAAGAAAAGAGTCAAATTTTTTATCTCGAAGACATGAACCAACAATGGAACAGCCATTTGAAAAAGTGCAACAATTACATTTTATGTATGCATTAAAATGTACTGAAATTATACATTTTCAGATCCAAATATACAAATAAGATTTCTATGTTGTTGAACATGATCTCTTTTAGTTCAAATAAATACAGAACACATAAGATAAATTCACAAGTTCAATCACGAACTTTATGACAAAAACTCTTGGCATGACATTCAATCGATCTAACTCTATTACCTGGTTACTGTATATTTATCCGCCCATTAAATGCTACTGCAACATGTAATAACATATGTTTTTAGTGAAAAGTTTCTCATTGTATATTCTAGAAGTTTTGTACTCAGTTTTACAAGACTATGACACAGTCTCTACCTTTTGCATGCAGTTGTCAATATGTTTAAACCAGGAATAATCTACTCACTTGAAGAAAATAATGTATGAGTCCAACCACAATTTATTGTTCTTTTTTATCAATAAGACAATTAAGTTCAGATTATAGAAATCCTGCATACAACCACGTCAACTATGGCCATAGTTCTTTACAATCATCTAAAAGGTAGCTAAAGCCATAGTTTAAGTGCAGAGATTACCTTTTGAATGACTACATATTGTACTTACTATTTTAGATGATAACATCGGTCCCATACATAACTTTTTCTTGGAATAAAATTACAAAGCTCCTAGAATACTAATAAGTTACTACAAAAGCATGGGTATTACTTGTCAATAACATTTACGATAAGAACAAATATCAAAATTCTTACTTGCTGCATTGTTGTATACTTGTATGATATAAACATCTGAAAATAACTTCTTGAACCAGTTACGAAATGCAAACTTCTAATATTAAGGGTTAGAAAATCTAGGGCACATTATTAATGTGGTATCTAGCATTCTAGTCAAGTTCCATCTCTTTATCTCCTAGTGTACCAGCACTTGAAGCCGATGTTCTCTATGTATTTACATACATGCAAATGTATTCAGGGATACCCAAACAGTACAGTCCTGCATCTAAATCCTTCAATGGGTTGGGTTATTAATGGGGTCTGGTGGATCTGGAAGGCTAAAAACACCGTCTTTCAAGCGGTTAAGCCTAAAAGCTTGAGGATTGTTGATGATATTATAGGTACTTCATTCTTAAGGGTTACACATTGATCTAAGAACTTCAACAAATTGTGAGTCGATTCCTAGTTCTCTATGTAACCTGGTATAAATCATATTGTCTCGTTGATAGTTTCTTGATATATACAGAATTTATAAAATTCTTGGGCAGTAACTTCGTACAGATCGCTAAATGACAGAGAGACCCATCTAACAACTATCCGAATCCAAAATTTATGAAATCCCCACGATGAAATCATGTAGTATAATTGTTAATAGCTTCTACGATATAATTGAAAACAACATAGATACAGTAAACTAAAGGAAATTTCAGTGAATACTAGCAATTAGAACTAAAGCGAGCATCAAAGTCAAAGTAGAAAATCACAAACGTCATTACCTCGGATGAGAGAGATTGAAAATAGTAGTGAGATGAACTATCAAGGAAATAAACCGAGCCAGTTCCATCAGCCTACATAGAAATCAAACAGACAAAATTCACGGATCCAATTCAACTTTCGATTAACTAGAACGAGAACAGCGATCATGTAATTACAAACCCTAGATTGTAAGCACAGAATTGATGAAGTAATTAGCAAAATCAAAGAACAAATTGAAGGTCTTTTCGAATCCATGGAGAAAGACAAAACCCGTCTCTGATCCACGATTTAGAACAGGACCGTGATGTTTTTGTTAATCGTATTGAATTCAGGATTCATGAAGGTGAGGTCGGAAAGAAATCTTAGCAGAACGATGTCGTATTCTACATGTGCTTCATGATTGTGGTGTGCAGAAGGATTTTCCTTGATGGGTCTTTTGGGCTTTCTCTTGTGGGTCTTCTATGCACCACGGAGTCCATCCTAGAAATGTATAGATATTTAAGTTTATTATTTTATTAAAATAATAAATTCAAAAAGTATTTTGATTGTTATGAAGGAACTTAAATATATTATTTTACGAGTTTTAAATAAGCTCTTTTGTATAATAGTTTTTCAGGTTTATTTGATATAATAATACAATAAAACGCTAGTGAATATAAATGTCTGAAGTCGAGGTTTCATTAGCTTAAGATGTAAGAAGTAGGCATCGGATGTCAGTTATCTCTTTTGCAAATCAAGCTCAAGGTAGGGATGTCCTCAAGCAATAGCATCACTCGGAGGCACACTTTGGACGGGCAATTGTATTTCGTATAACATATCCCTAGATACGAGGATACTAGGATAGTATGTTGAGTGACCAACCCTTTCTCATATCTCCTGAAACCATATGTTTTCAACCTTGTGATAGGCGCCTTGGCGCCCACAAGGCATGGGGTGTGACTCCATCGTTAAGAAATGACACTACGTGAAAGTGTTAGGATTGACGCATAGAAAAATAATTTTTATAAAATTGGATTTTTTTGTATCCGTTTTACACGATCGCGTATATTGAACTTCTATAAATTTGTATTTTGTGATTTGTATGTGTTACTTTGCTCCTTATTTGTGTAACTTTATGTAATTTGTATATTAATAATTATAAATTGCATATATATAATTACAAAATATATACAAAATTATCGCCTTAATTCACGTATGAAAAACATCAATTCTTCGCCAAGGCTCATAAAACTTGATGTTCGACCTCGTCGACATGTCATGTCTTACGTTATTTTGAACCATGGTCAAGAGCACATGGTGTGGGATAGCCCTAACTCACGTCTTTACTTAGAGACTCCGCTTAATATTGTCCATGGTGAAATCAAACACATGTAATACATACCTTCTCACTTTTGATATCTAAATTACGTATCACATATCCATGACTTAATTACTCTTTGGTCTGTCAATCATAGGCCCTAGTCTCGGATTTATACACGCCATGTAAGTTTAACCCGTTGACCATTTATTTATTTTTTAATTTTTGATTGGTTAGTTAGGTAGTAGGTCTTAGAGTTTGGAGTCGTGAAAAATGATCACGCCATGGTTGAGTACTTGAGTTATGGGTTAAGTGACTACTTCCTACTCATGTTCTGATACCAAATTCACCATAAATTTCAAGTAGTCGTAGAATTTAGATAGAAAAAACGATTTTACCCAACACATTTTAATGATAAGTTATAGAGTTAATTACATATTGGCACATGTGGTTTATATAAAGTTTTACATTTAGTCCTTGTACTTCAAACATTATGATATTGATCTTTATGGTTATATTTTGTTTCAATATTGGTTCCTGGTCCATTTGAAAAGGCAAAAATGCCCTTATCCCTATTTTTTATTCATTTTTCTTAATTATAAATAATAATTATTATTATTAAATAAACTTAACAAACAAAAGATGCTTTTAAAACAAATATCAATCTCTCTCCTTAGACCATGTGCATCCATCCCCTTTTTTCCCTTGCCACGTCAGCGTCACATCATTTTTCTCTTCCATCCCCCTTCATCCCACCAACCCCCATATTCATCCCCCTCAACTATTTTCTATTTATTTAAAAAAAATTAAATTAAGAGAGAGGAGAGAGATAGAGAGAAGAAGAGAGAGAAAAGGGGAAAGAGAGCGTGACCAGCAACTAGCCAACACCCTCACTTTGAAATTAAGGGGGTGGGGGCGATGGTGTACAACACTCTCACGCACCAACCAGCTGGTTGGATGCGCATGACCTTACTAAGACCTGGTCTCGTCCCTCGCATTATCTTCATCTCTCTCCCCATCCCACTGTATAGTCCACAACCACTCACTGGCCATCACCCATGGTGACTACTCCATTATCTCTAATCACCTCCGTCGTCATTCCAATCATAGCCAACCTAGTCACCGTCTACAACCACCACCACCATTAACTCCAATCACCGCCTTTTCTTCTCTAATCACTATCACCGCTGCTTACATCGTCTCCAACCTAGCGAATGCCTACAACGACACCACCTTCAACTTCATTTACCTTGACCTTTTGGTGTGGATTTATTCCCTTGCAAAAGGGCATCACCAACAGTGCACCCGCTACACCCACGCTCGACCCCCATAGTGGCGAAGATGCACAACTAGGGTTATATTACGGTTAGGGTTTAACTAATTTTGGTTACATATTTGATTTTTGATAACTGATTTTGGTTAGGGTTTGATTTTTTGTTCTTTGTGCTCTTGATGGTGCTCTTGATTGATGGTACCCTACAGACTCGTTGATGATGTTCTTGATTTCTTAGTGTTCCTAATTTATTAATGGCGTTATTGATGTTGTTTTTTAGGTCAAAGATCAGATTTGAATTGATCTGAGTTTATCAGCTCGGAATGGAATTTGAAATTTTGTATAATCAGATCAATTGGTTGTCTTGATTTTTTTGTATTCTTGAGTTTGTGACGGTGTTCTTGGTGTTTTTTATGGTGTTTTTTAGTGGTAGACATCGGTGTATAGTGGAAGATAGTGGTGGGGCCATTGATAGAGGGAGTATTCTATTTATTATTTAATTATTTATTAGCAATATTCAAATAATATTTAACATTTTAATGAATAAAGGTTAAAATACAAGAATAAATAAATGGAGATAAAGACATTTTTATCTTTTCAAATGGACCAGGGACCAACATTGAAACAAAATATAAACGACAAAGATCAATATCGTAATTTTTAAAGCACAAAGACGTGAAATTTTATGTAAACCACAAAGACCAAAAATGTAATTTAACTCTAAGCTATATCTTATACACACATTTGAGAGAGAGTAAGGAATTCAATACTTTATGACCGTATGATCAAAATCTTAGACGATCACGACAATAATAAACCACCTTTCAAAAGTCAGAAGTTTTTCATACATATTAACATACTAGCTTCACAGGTTCTCAGGATTCAGGAAGCTGCCATGCATTTTCTTCATTAATTAATTCTCATCTTCAGGCTTTAAAATAGAACAGAAGTTGATCAATGTCTCTTCCAGGCTTCTTATCAAATGATAACTTCTGCTTTTACCAAATCAATGTCCCCCTCTTTCTTTCTTTACTGTTTTTATTCATCATCAATCATTGTCACATATATAGCTACTTGCTTCGGATGATGAAATTATTGTTGAAGAAATCGGGTGACCCACACGACTATTTTTGAAGTTTCGATCTCAGGGATTGTTGTAAAATGACAAACGAATGATATCCGACCTCATTCGTTAACAATCAAGAGGTCTATTGATAGCCTTTTTACTATGTTAATTTGTATATAATTCATGCTATGACTTGAAAATCAGTTAACTTTCATCAAATGATCAATATTATTTGAAAATGTTTTTACAGTGAAGAAATTTCTGGTTGTGCTTTCATCAAATTAATGAGTTGTCTCAGTGTGTTACCAAAATAAAAGTTATTTCTCATGTTGACAATTTCATGGATGGTTATTCTGGTCAACACATCATCATGGACTTAATTTATATCAAATGCAACCAAGTGACATGGTAATCTCATGTGACTTCAACTCTATTGTGCTTATATTTTGATCAAGTATGAAGCTGAAATTTTTACTTTAGTAGGTTGACTAATTGTCAAAAGTGGTATGGGTAAAATGGTAAATACAGTTGCATTTTACAGTGGGTTGACCAAGAACAACACACAAATTGTTGGTACATTTTTTAAATTTTTATAAACAATTAATATATTAAATACAGTTATAAATGTGTTATTGAAATAATGATCATATTATTTTATTTTTTAATATAAACAAACTAGATTAGATATACGGGTTGATTTAAAAATAAAAATTTTAAACATTAAAAAGAATCACTACAAGAAATTGGAGTATTTACCTACACACGTTATGTGTAAGTAAAACCTCTATATATGTAAGTAATTATCTTTACCCACACATAAAATAAGTGTAACCATGTGTGGGCTCATGTCTGTAGGTAAAATTTTTAACCTACACATACATTATGTGTAGGTATAGACAATGCTCTATACTTACACATATATATGTGTTTAAAAGTAATTAAAATGTGTGGGTAAAGATGTTATAATTTAATTGTACGGTGACATGGCTGATGACGTGTCAAGTGACGTGGCATGACCACATAAAGTGTTAATGACACGTGTCATTCAATATGTGTAGGTAAATGTATTTTTATGTATAGGTAATAGTTGCACATGTGTTGGTAAAAATACTTATGTAAGGGCAATAAGCATAATATGTTTGGGTAATAATATTCAAATATAAAAAACCATTTAAATAAAAATGTTATAACATAATGGTTTCAATCATAAAAAGCTAAATACCAATCATGTAATGTAAATACCAAACAAATAAAAGGGAAACTAGTCATGTTATATGTATAATCAAAGTAATGCTAAACATTTGTAGATTATCTTAAATATTCAATCTAGATCATCAAAATTATTATCACTTTCATCAAACTCGTTATAATAAGACTCTCCGGATCTCGTGCGGTTAGATGTATCATCTTCGATAAATGGAGGCAAGATATTTTTCTCGTTTAATTTTTTTTGCATAGTTCCAACGATTGCTTCCAATAGTAGAACTCGACCCGCCAATTGATTGTAACTAGGATGACTTGACACAATAGTACTTATGGTCTTACATACAACAGATCACGACCACACCCGGACAACAAACAGAACATCGTCCAAGTACTTTTTTCCAGAATTGCCTTGTCACTCATTAAATCCATTGAATTCCCTTTTGTGTCAACTTCAGCATTTCTTCCTGTTGATGAAAAAAATAACCCAAGTGTAATAAATCAAAAAATAATCATAGACAACAAGATTAACACATGTAAAACATAAATTTTCCATTGCATTTAGTTAGAAAGGAGCAAGTAAACTTACATATTTTGCAGCTCCATTGTAGATATCCAACCCTTTTTAGCATCCCAATATGTAAGATGACAAGTGTAACTTGACCACAAAAAAACCCTAAATCAAGGTCACACTCAAATCAAATAGTTAAAAAAAGATTAGCATATATATATATATATATATATATATATATATATATATATTACAGAGATAATATGTTACGTGAATTAGCCACAGTTTCCATCTTTTCCCTCGTGTCTCCCTCGTCCACCAAGTGTAGTGCGTCCAATTTTTGTCATTATGTTCTTTGTAAGTATAAAGAAAAAGAATCATATTATAGCTCAGTTGATTACGTCAAATTTAACAATAAAAAGATATTTAATTATGTTATTGGGATGGTAATTCTTTTCTTCATTGATGTTGCTTGACATAACTTGTAGGAGTTGGAGATAATGTGTATATACTTCTAAGTAAAAAATTTACAATTACTAGTTATATTGCTCTTACTAGTTATATTTTCCTGTGTTTGGTCCTCCATAAATTAAAGCTAAAATAATATAGCTAAAGGATGGCAATCATCCAACAATAGTTAAGGTGTGAGTTCATACTTCAGATGTTTAAGACGTATTGGATGGCAGCAAAAGGATGTAAACATATAAATAATTAGTTACTACCTCCGGTATAGCAAATCAAATGTATGGATCGAGCTCGTATGGA
Organism: Drosophyllum lusitanicum; assembly: GCA_032274825.1. NCBI lineage: Eukaryota > Viridiplantae > Streptophyta > Magnoliopsida > Caryophyllales > Drosophyllaceae > Drosophyllum > Drosophyllum lusitanicum. Next base: position 16,424 of record JAUEJL010035525.1, read on the forward strand.
TACATCTTTTCCAAATTCTTTAAAAGTGAGCTTTTATGAAGCTTCTATGATACTTATAACAAATTAGCAACTAGGGTTCAAACATACAAAGCAATAGGAAATTAATACGAGACAGATTGGACAAAAAACAACTATGAAACCAAAAGGAATCATCCACAATCGAAATACCAGAAATAGAAAACAGAGGAGAGAGACAATAATTTCCATAAACTTACCTTGAATCGATGAAAACTTCACTGCTTTTCTTTTAGTTCCTGATCGAGGTCATTCCTTATTGACGATAGCTTTCCCCTATGGATTATACCCTCCATTTTTCTAATATTCTCGAGATATTTGAAGAGTTTAGCAGGATGGATTGAAAGCAAAAACCGTCTCCATCTCCATGTATAACTATCACAAGATTTTCGGAGGAAAATTAAACCCTCGTCTCCGAATTTTTTGTTCTTTCTCCAATCTCCATTCAAGAATTGGGTTTCGGTTGTTATTTATTTTATTTTAAATATTATATTTATTTCTTTCAATGTCCACGTCATTTACTCATTTTTAATTTAAAATAATTAAACGGTATTATGTGTAGAACAGATTTATTTGTTGTCTAAAATATACACTTTTTAATTATTTGTAGGTACTTAGAATGTTCAGTCATTTTAGAAAAAAAAATTCACAAACAATGTTTTTTTACCCTTCACATTTATATAATAAAAATTATGTGTTAGTAAAACTTAAACAATTACTAACACATATAACCAATATAAGTATTTGTGAGGGTAATTTACCTACACATTAATAGAATTTATCTCATGTGTGGGTAGTTTACCTTGATGTCAGTCAAATAATTTAGAGGGAAATTTTGCCTCCAATATAATGTGTTAGTAAAAAGTATTATCTACACAATAATTGTTAAAGGTCCTTAAAAAATATAATTCCAGATTACCCACACATACAAAATATGTGTGGGTATTTACCCACACATTCAAATGTGTGACTAATGTATGTGTAGGTAAACATCTCAATTTCTTGTAGTGAATATTAAATAATTATAAAACACGAAAAAAATAAGAATTCAAAATAATGATGACTGACGACGTCAACATTTAGGCCAGCGGTAAAAGCAACAACGCGAGGTTGAGGGCAGACATGATGACATAAACGTGGTATTATACGAAGAGATATGATTGTATTTTGTGTACAATCATTAATTATGAGATAAAATATTTTTAAATGATAAAATTATAATTTTGGTTAAATATGATATTTTGAAATGTTTTACGGGGTAAATATGATATTTATAAATTAAGATGGAAAAATATGATATTTTAAGTTTTAAGAAGGGTATATATGAAATTCCTTTAATAATTTTGATTCAATTTTGACCAAGAAAAATCAAAACTAAAATTCTAATTTTGATTAAATGGATTTTTAAGATTGACTAATTAAATTTATTTTATCAAATGAAGGGTTAAGATCGTTTAATAAATTTGATGCATATTAAATCTTTTATTTATATTAGAAGATGGGTTGTAAACACATGATTATGCTTCGAGCGACCTTTAAATAGTTTCTTTTTAATCAAGGGAATTGAAAACCTTAATTTTAAAAATTATCAAATTATATATATTTTAGTATTGTGTGTATCAAAATTTAAAAATAATCTTCTAACATAAACGTGTAGAAGTTGTTTAATGTGTTTATTAATTAAACATGTTATAGTTGTTTACATACTAATTTATGACACAGGTTTGCTAATTAACGTGTTAAATGACATGATTGTTGATGTGTATTTTTCTTATTTAAAAACTATTTGAAATAAAATATGCATTTTAAATTAGGTACAAAGTTACTTTGTTTAACGGAATGGAGTCGTTGGAATTTTTTAAATTTTAATTAATTAACTTATATGACTGTTAGGAAGCATGTGTGTGTCTCTCGATACACGCACACACAAATTGCTTACCATCGTGATCGCTTTTATGACTAGGGTTATATTACGATTAGGATTCAACTAATTTTGGTTACGGATCTGTTTTATGATAACTGCTTTTGGTTATGGTTTGATTTTTTGTTTTTGGTGTTCTTGAGTTATTGACGGTGCTCTTGAATTCTTAAGTTCTTGATGGTACCCTTCAGATTTGTTGATGATGTTCTTGATTTATTAATTGATGGGGCTATATATAGATTTTGTCTTTGAGGTCAAAGATCATATCATATATGAGTTTAATTATCATCTTGGAATAGAATCTGAAATTCTGTATATCAAATCAATTGGTTGCCTTGGTATTCTTGAGTTTATGGCGATATTCTTGGTATTTTTGATTGTGTTCTTATTCAGGTGGTGGTAGACAGTGGTGTATAGTGGAAGATGGTGATAGGGGCAGTGATAGAGTGTGGTGAAGGGGATGTAAGAAATATAATACAAGCGTACATCAAGCTTCTAATTTTTCGTTGATGTCATGCCCGTGCAGAGTGGTTTGCTATAGCCAACGAGCTTTGAGAACACCAAAATCTTGTTCCAAGTGTTTTCTTACTGATTCTTGTGTTGTTTTGAACCTTATTCGTTTAGTGTCGGTTGGATATGAAATGCTTTCACAAAAGTACTCACTCGGGGAATATCCTGTCGGCAAAATAATACAAATACTTGTATTGCACTCCGCTAACCTGAAACCGGATGTCCGGTGCAACTCCTTGTAACACGTCGTTAAATAATGACGATTGATGTAGCATATTGATGTCGTTGTTAGAAGTGGCGACGCCAAAAAATGAATGTCAAAACCATAAATCTTGCGATGTAGCCATTTCTAGCATACTCGTTGGATACTCATGATCTCCTTGTATGTATTGACGTCGCCCTGTCGTAGGACAATTTCTCCACGACCAATTTGTACAATCAATGCTGTCGAGTATTCCAGGAAATTCATGTTTGGGTTCACGTGCCGCATACAAATGATGAATACCGTTGGTGCTTGGGAGTCGGTTTATGCATATATTCTCGTCCATTTACTTTTCAGTTATTCATATATCAAGTATTCGGATGAAGGTATATATATTTAAAAAACAGGATTTTAAAAGTTAATACATTTGCTAACTAAAAGTTACTTTTCTTGAGATAATATGACATTGGAATAAATGTGGTATAGTTTCTTGATACAAGTCTCTAGTTTTTTTAAGCCGGAAGTATGATTTGTATACAACGTTTCTGTATTGGGTGTGTCTATTTGAACTCATTATGTGTCTAAATTGACCGCTATAATGTGATGTATGTAAGTACATAATATATATATTAAAACTATAATTAATTGATACAATATGTCTAGAATATAAGAAAAGAGTAGAAATAACATCCCCTTTGTGCATCAAGGCTACATTTCAATATGCTAGTTTTTATAATTTTCATGGGTCTAGTCATTGGCTCATTGTCAAGCAAACAGCAAACTGTTTTGAGTCATTTCTAATTTTCTATTAGGCTTTGCACATGGCCCCACATAACATCACTTTATCTACATATGTCTTCACTCTTATAGGCTTGAATTTTAGTGACTAGAGACATGGAAATATTAGGTTGATGTTCATGCATTTTCTTTTTTAATAACCTATGATCTTGATTAAGATTTGACATGATTAAAACTACTGTATTACTCATTTATAGAATTAACTTTTGAATATATATTACAAATAAAAGTAACAATGTCAACAAATCAATTCCAAAGACGACGTGCTTTAAATTATTTGTCAACTCAAACATGTTAAATCAGTTATTGAATTGTAAACTCCAAGTATATGTGTATTCTAGGAAGATTAGGATAAACAATATTTTTCAAAGAAATACAAAAGAATTCAAAGTTCAAAAATTATTTTTGAATATTAAATTTAAAGGATAGGTGTTAAATATCTTGGAGTGGAATATCAAAAAAGGGCATGCCAAGTTGAAGGACAACTCATCTTTTATACGTTATGTCTAACAATCTCTATATGTTATGGGAGATGATTTTTTCACGAAAGAAATTGATTCTTTCACATAAGGTACAACACACTTTATGCTAATGTATAAATTAGTGAAGCATCTATTTTTTATTGATTAATCAATTTCTTTCGTGAAAGAATAATCTCCCATTTGCTATACCAACACTAAAACAAAGTGATTATTTAAAATTAATAATTAATAATTTTTGAGAAATGGTTAATGCCATAAACTATCAACATATTTTCACTTTGGTCTCGATTTATCATTGTATTTAGTTTTGTTTCATTTAAGTCATTACTAACATCATGGTAGCATGTCGCATGAGCAACTTTGAGCATAAGAAGGATGCTTGACATTACATGACCTCTAGTTTTTAGGTCATCAAGATGAGAATGTGTTTCGAAAGGTCCAACACTTTGATTCCCTTAGACCAACGGCTATGCATGCTTTCATATTTTTATTTACTTCCATATGGTTTGATGCAGGAGCATCGAATATTAATTAATAATAGGCTTATTTGTTTCCTTTTATTTGCAAGTTTAATAATAGGTTTGTTTAGGAAAGTATATTCCTATCCAAATTCTCGTTCCTAGCATTTAGGAGTTATTTATTCTCTTGTTACCTATAAGTATGGGATGGTTTTTCTTTTGAGAGGAGATTTTATTAATTCTAAACCTACGGGTGATTATCTTTCCGGCGCTTTTGAATTCTTGTGTTATTTTGGCCATTTGATCATCAATCCGCATCATTTGGTATCAAGAGCCAGGTTATTCAAATGG
>JAUEJL010035636.1:0-21154 GCA_032274825.1 Drosophyllum lusitanicum
TAAATTCACACTCTCTTCTATAATATTTTTGTATAGTTGTATCGATTATATACATTTAAGTGAGAAAGTGAAAGAAATTATGATTCCTATCTTTTTTTTGGAAGAAAATATGTATTTATACCAATAAAGATCATAAATTATATATAAAACTATGGTATTTTCTTTAGAGCAAAAGTTCTTTTCACATCCAATGGATATCCATTTACCTGTTTAATCCGATGAATATGGATACTGACGGACGAAATTATTTTAAATGAATATGGATATGGATGATGAAAAATTAAATGGATATGGATGATGAAAAATTAAATGGATATGGATGTGAATATGGCGTCACCCGATCCATATCCGATCCGTTGCCATTCCTAGGTAAGACAATGATTCATTCAAGAAAATATATGGATCTTTGAACTTTTGTTCATCATAATTTTTTCCCTTTATGAAGCATGAACTTTTATATAAATTTCACAAGTGTTTAACTTAGCTATTTCTGTTTTTTTTCTTTTAATTTGTGCTATTTCTGTTTAACTTGAGGATGTCATAACTCTTTGTCAATTACAATCTATTGGGTTGAGCAGAAGGCAGAATATGAACCTTACAAGACTGAAAATGACTACGACTACGACAACAGCCTGCATTGGAGCCAAAACGAGTATATGGAAGGTGAAGACGGAGAACTGACATGGTTTAATGCTGGTGTGAGAGTTGGTGTTGGTTTAGGGCTTGGAATTTGCCTCGGTGTCGGGATTGGAGTTGGTCTTCTGGTTCGTACTTATCAATCTACCACCCGAAACTTCAGAAGGCGGCTTTTGTAATTCTTCTTTCATGAATCCTCTTTATTCTTTTTTTTTTTAAAAAGAAAACCGTATGATGATATTTATAGAGTGTGTCGATAGCTGATTGGAATGGAGTAAAACTACTTGGAACATACTTTGAGTAGTGTTTTTGCTTATTGAACTTGTACTCATTTTGTGTATATACGTTTTGTTGATCCGTTAAACGTTATAAAGAGCAAACGATTTTGTGTAATTGCTGATCGTCGAGATCTATCACCAAATGTTTCTGAAATTTTCGCTATATGCATGTAAAACTATGTGCGCAAAACATGTAAACAGTCTCAAAAGTTCCATTAAATTTTGAATATTGTTATCAGATGTCATAAGTGAATACCAAAACACAAATAATACAAAGATTAATAGCGAAATTAGCAGACGAAAAGAGTTTGAGCCATCAGCCATCTAATAAACATCTCAGTTAACCATTTAGACTAGGTACCATGGTTAATCAGACCGCTTTCACTTGCCGTGATAGATTTAATAAATAAAAATCCTAAATATTCGGAAATCAGTTGGTTTGGGTCATGGACTCATGGGTTAAGCAGGCTCTGGAGCAACTGCGGCTCCAGCAGCATGGCCGGTGTTTGCAGAAGTAGTCTTTTGGTCAAAACCCCAGAATTTAGCGGCTTTCACGTCGTCTTGAGCCATTAATCTTGAGAAATCTTCGTGGTCATACTTCATGGTTGCTTTTCCACCAAACTCAGTTGGGAGGTTATCCACATCGAAATATGATCTCATGAGCTCTACACTCTCTTTGTTCTTTGGGTACACAAATTTCACCTTCTGGAATGTCTTTGGATCCATGAAATATTTGACAATCTGCTATGGAGAATCAGTAGTGTGATGTATAGAAGTGTAGATCATATATCAAATCTAGATGAGACAAGATGTGCGAGTCAAGTAACGGGTCAAAGTTATGATATATCAATTTTCGGTACTAGTCGAGACGGAGTGCACAAAACGTTTTTGTTTATGTTTTATATGTAAGGGCTAATGTCATAAAAGAGCAATGTACCTTTCTGTTTGGTCCATTTTGATACTCGTACTTTTCTTTTGTCCCAGTTTTGTGATTATACTTTGAGGTAGGTGTGGTAATTTTGATGACTGGTGGAAACAGTTATGTTGTACTTAAATGTCACTATATAACAAACAACTTTGCTCAATGCTTCATTTTGGTAGTTTTATACAGTTCATATAAAAAATAATAAATATTGTAAATTATCTAATCAGATAGAGAAAAAGAATAATTGCCAAAATGTAGTTAGCCAAGTAGGTTGCTATTTAGTGAGATGGTTCAGCTAGTTTTCATCACCATATTAGCATATAAGCTGAAAGTATAATTACCAAAACAAACTAAAAAGAAAAGTAAGTTTTTATTTTATGACATTTGCCTATTATATAATTACTGCGTTATTATAATAAGAATCTGAATCTTTCAATAAAAGGATTTAGGAAGTCGACCCGCACATCTGCCCCAGTTTAGATCAGATAAACCCCAAATCGACCCGCACATAGGTAAAAGACTTAAATCTGCTATCTCTAATGAGCTCAAATGAGAAAATCTGATAAAAAATGGTGAAATTACTAGACAAACCTTCCAAAATGCTTCGAAAATTCGTGGTGGAGTGTACAAAAATGCGACAGCTAGTCTCTGAGGATAATGGTCTTGCAGTATATTGATGGTGTCTTTAGCTGTTCTAACAGGTACACTGGTGGTAAATGACCACCCGCTAAAGTCAATCAACCATGCCATTTCTTCCTGGCCTTCTGGAAGATTAAGCATAGCGTTTTCCATCAGGTACACCAGATGCCTGATCTGGTTATCCATTGATGTTGTATTCTGCATAAAGCTTATCGACATAAGTTCTGTATCGAAACGAGGATTAAAAGAAAAAGAACGTTTAGCTCCAAAAGTTCAGATGGATATTGGTAGAGGTGGCGATCGTTTATTTATAAATTGCTGATTCAGGTTATGTTTTATCTTTAAGGTCAAACAATAGTAAATTAAAAGAAAAAAAGGGGATCGGGTCAAATGAGTTGAAAGTTGTCCAAAGTGTTTTCTTAATAATAAAGCCTTCTAAATCATTTTTCCTAAAAATAATTTCAAAATAAAATTATTTTTCATCTCACACTTGCCGGGTTAACCAATCAGTGAGGTACCACAATATCCGTGCCCTGATCCACATGACACACCCATTTTACCACCTATAGAGACTGGGATTGTTTGATTACCTGCAATCCTGGCTTCAGTATCAGAACAGTTCTTCCAACACGGTCGTGAAAATTTGCTCGGAATAGTTTCCCCGTTTCACCTTCAACTGCAACTTCATGCTAAAAAGTGAAGATAAACTTGAGTAACTAGGAATAAGAGTTATGATATTTTAGGTAGTATGACACCAGGAAGTAGTTATAGTTATCCACAATTTTCTAAGATTAAGATGAATTTCCATTAGAGGTGGCAATATGAGCTGACCCAGGTTTAGGTATAAGTCAGAACCCGGAACGGATTTGGCCAGGAGCAAACACTTTTTGTCACATTCTTCTTGAATCTTATAAATCACTAACGCATTAAATAAGATCACAAAAACTATATGATCAAAATACTAATATATTAAGATATCAATTTAAGAGAATGTAAGCATTTTAATATACTTAGGGCCGCGTTCGACCCATTCGACCTGTTCCATTTTCAATGAAGTTTTTATAGTTTCCAATTTGACCCATTAGAGGTCTAACAAAACCCGAATCAACCCATTTCTTGGAAAATGGGTTGAAATTGCCACGTCTACTTTCTAATAATTAACATGAAAGAAACATTGATCACTAACCCAACGGATTTCTTCAGGCTTATAGGTTGATCTCCAAACAAGTGTTTCTTCCAACATCTTTTTAGCTTTGTCTACATTCCAATTCCGAGCCTCTAAATATCTTCTCAAGCACGCATCAGTGCAGTATAGCGAGCTCCGTCCAGGAAGTGGTCCAAGAGAAGCTTTAAGCTCAATGACCTGCATTGACCACATGATATGAATCAAACTGGAAATCAGAAAGAAAGATGAAAAGGTAGAATAATCGACTTTCGTGAGGTCGATCCGCTCTCCTATCGTTTACTTTTGAGTGGTAAACCAACACTCCAATTATATAAAAACTATCAATCAATTTCTGCATAATGAATGTTACAACCCTAATGGCATATTTATAATCAAAGATAATAATCTATTTCTAATATAACTCTAACTCCTAGTCTTTATCTAAATATAATTCCTATCTAATTATATTTACTAAATAATAAAAGATAACAAACTTCTATATAAAATAATGAACCATATCATTACTCTGGCCCCAATAACACCTTGTTCTCAAGGTGTTGCCACTATTGAGCCAAATTCTGGGATCCCATATATCACGTCACGATATTTCCCATGTCTGTCCAGCAAGGTCATCATGCCATGCATCCATCTTTAGTTTTAATAATGGCCCATTACGTACTCCATAAAGAAGCCCAAGCTCATTGTTTGGCATCCATTTACAATTAGAATTATACTTTGTATTCTTTTTTCTTGTGTTTTCCACATCAAAATTCCTTTCTCTAAGTCGCCATCGTTTATTCTTCCCCTGAACGAAAACTATTGCTGGCACATTGTTTCCCATGGAGGGCAACCCCCCTTCCCAGCTATAAAAATATTCCTGATCAATGTGGACAATATCTTCACGCTTCACAGCTTTAAACTTACCCTTGGCAACACCCATTTCCTCCTGGGATGACGATATCAGGTGATTTGTCTTCATCGTGGGACTGTGTGACCCCCGGAGCCAGAGAACTCCGTGGTACAACAACCAATCTGAACGGGACCAAACCACAGCCTAAACGGATGTCTGCGGCAGTATTAGACGAGAAAAGGGCTAAAGGACTTTGTTTTAGGTGTGATGGGAAATATGCACTAGGACATCATTTCCTGGCAAAGATGCTAGTGATTGACGAGGAGAACAGTTGTATCTGGAAGACCCTCACCCACATGCCGTGTAGTTACAAGTCCTCCAACTTGAGGACGGTGGATATTCGAGGCGGGGGTAATGATATGTATCTATTTAAATTAGGATAGTATTTATCCTATTTATTAGTAGTTAACTTGTTATCCTGTTTCTGTATTTTAAATTGTTTCCTTATCTTAATCAATTTCTAGGTTATAAATTAAGGGGGGAGGGGGGGGGGGGGGCTAGGGCCGATTAGAGGGGAGAGAATTTCAAGTTATCTACTTATTTTCTTTATTTTGGAGATCCCCTGGGTCTCGAATATCACACCCCTTTTGTATTTACAAGCATCCGATTATGGGTGTGTTCTATCCTATCATTGATTATCAATTTGATTCATATCAAAAGCCTAAAGGATTATAAGTAATTGCATGTAAGACAAATATATACTTTAAAGTTGTATTGTGACAAATTAGTGTCAAGTATAATATGGTTAATGAGAAGTAAAAAACTTACATTTTCAGATAATCTTTTCTGATCATCAAGCAGTCTGATATCATTCCTTAGTCGCTCAATTTCAAGAGATTTCTCCACACTGTATCAGAAACTTGAACATGTGAAGACAAAGTTTCCTTGTGGAAAGAGCAGTGACTAAAAGAAAACCATATTTGAGAATATAACCAAAAAAGTTCAAGAACTAAATTGAGGAAGACAAATGCTCGTATACTGATGAGAGCAAAGACTACAAGAAAACTACATAACCCATTTAAATACTCAATGCCAAAATCTAGTTTCACCTGTGGGCCTTCTCCACTTCCACTTTCTCCTCTGCTAAAGCCAGTTTATCTGTGATGAGCTTGCATTCTTCTCTGAAGGCCTCCCATTCCTTACTCACCTTAAACCAATACGCACATTATCAGTTAACTGTTTTTAATCTTATTTCTTTTTTTTTCTTTTTCTTTTTTTTTCGAAAAGCTAAGTTGTTTCTGAAGGTTCTCGGATTGATTGTACATAAACATCCACAAAATTTTGAGTTGTAATGATGACTAGAAAAAGAATATCTAGAGAAAGAAAAATGGACAGTTGAGTTTGGTCAAAGCGGGTTAAAATTGACTCAGAACATTTTCTATCAAAAAATCTGAACTCCTTAAATAATTAATGTGTTGAAAGTTTCTAAAAAATCTATATTATTTCAATAATAAGCTAATTTAATGAGTTCTCATATAAGCTAGTTGTGTACCCGTTTGACACCTTAGAAATATATGGAAGCAATACCTTTTCACGTTCAAGTTCATCAACTGTTGCTTTAATGCAAGAATGAACTTTTTCATAGTCACTTAGTAGTGTTTTTATTTGAATAAAGTCAATGGAAGAGAAAGACCTCACATCCTGCAAAAGTTAGAAAAACCTTAACACCTCATACTATCTAGCATCACTTACCAGCTCATAACTATAAAGATCATAAACTTAGAATTACTCACAGCAATAAGTTCTGACAATGCAGTACAACTTTGCAAATGTTCATCCATCATTGACTCAACAAGGGTTTTTAGATGTTGAATATCAGATATCATTTCGTGGATGTCCACCAATAAATTTGTCAACACCTCAGCGTTCTCATCCTACATAGCATTATATGAGTTTGTGCACAAAAATTAATGTAAATTTGATATTCAGAATCTCTCAACTGATATTTTCTTCCCTTCTCTGTTTTTGTATGTTCCAACACCAATAACCAAATGAACCGCTTAAAGCAAGAAAGCAACATATATAGCCAAAAGAAAAGGGAATAAAAGAAGAACTCCATGGAACATATGTATACCAAACTCTATCTTGGATTCATACTTGCAGGATATATATTGTAATCACTTGAATTGCATGATTAAGTAATTATTGATCGGCGGTGACCTTAATGATAGGGGCATAGCTTTGGAAGGTTTTCAAGTCCTAGAAATGCACTTGGTTCTCAAGGAAAATGAGCATCTGAAAAGAAGTTGATACACACTTACTCTAGAAGAACTAAAAGAGCAAGTGAAAAGGCAGGAGCTAAATCAAGGATAGAAATCAATCATTCCTGATTTTCAGCACTTTAAATTAATTCTAAGCAATCCCTAGTATTTAACATTTCAATCCCCGCATTTTAGCATTTTCTAATTCTGAATATTTTCAGTTACTTTTATTTGCTATAAAATGGCTGTTAGAGATGAGAATAGGCAGAGAATAATTTTCTTGTTTCTTGATGTATTAGGAGCCTGGTCCTCTCCATACGGACCAGTGATTCTATTGAGGCTTCTTTGTTCAATTCTGCAATAAATCTTGAACAAATCAGAGCCTTTTCTTCTCTTCTAGCTTATTTTCTGCCTACTCTTAACATTTTGGTTTCAGAGCCAGGTCTGATCCAGAATGTTTAACACCAGAAACTCCACCTCCCACAATGATACCATCCCTACTGCCACTTCATCACCTACACCTAACCCAGACACTCTCGCCAAACAATTGTCTTATATTGCTTCTAGACTCAATGCTCTTGACACCTAGCTGCTGATGTCGCTGCACTTAAAGCTTAGGCCAACAATTCAAACAGAAATCAGGCCAAGAACAAGGAAGCGCACTATGGATTTCGCACCGGAGATGAAGATTTCGAAAACCCTGAAGGGTCAATCAGTTTTACAAAGCGGCTGTTTGCTAAGATCAAATTCCCCAAATTTGAAGGTGACCCGTGCGGTTGGATTTTAAAGGATGAAAAAAGTTTTTTCGCTATTATCAAATCTCGGATGAAAATAAGATGGGTTGCTTCCATGTACTTAGAAGGTGACGCTCTGGACTTGTTTGCTTGGTATAATGCTGAGCATGCTCTTCTTTATTGGGAAGAATTGGTGAAAGTGCTATATGAACACTATGGGCCAGCAGAATTTCAGAACCCAGATGAACATCTATGCAACATCAAGCAAATCAGGATTGTTCATGAGTATAGGCAAGAATTCGCTAAAAGAGTTGCACGAGTGGCCGGAACATCGTCTCTTAGGGGTTTTTCTAAGTGGTTTAAAATTGAAAGAGGAACTAAAAGCTGATGTGCGGATTCACAAGTCCAGCAATGTCTACAAAGCTGTAAGTTTGTCCCTAGAATTTGAATGGCTCGACCCATTCGTGACCCAAAGGGTTATAGCACCTTTGGCTGTAAGTCAAACCCTTCAACATCTTACCGTGACCAGCAGTATCAAGCTAACAGTCCCAAATTCGTCATCCATGGTTCAGTCAAAAAACTGGGAGTCTGAACAACAGCAGCAGCTTGACTAGGGGCTATATTTTAGGTGTAATGAGAAGTCTGCATTTCGCACTCATGATGGCCATAACGAATTTCTCGTAATGCAATTTGGGTTGACTAACGCCCCTCCTCCTTCCAAGCCCTTATGAATGACATCTTTCGCCCACTTCTTCGCCAGGGAGTTCTTGTTCTCTTTGATGATATATTAATATATATTCATTCTTGGGACTCGCATTTAAATTTACTCACTCAGGTACTGGAGTTGTTATCTATTAATGGCATGGTGGTCAATCAAAAAAAGAACCAATTTGGTCAATTTTCTATCGAGTACCTAGGCCACATTGTCGACCACCGAGGAGTTTCCATGGACCCTAACAAAGTCAATGCCATAATCTATTGGCCTCCTCCGACTGTTAAGGGAGTCAGAGGGTTTCAGGGCTTACAGGCTACTATCGGAAGTTCATAAAGGACTATGGGAAGATTGCTCAGCCCCTCACATCACTCACCAAGCAGGGGTTCTCTTGGTGTTCTATGGCACAAGCTGCCTTTGATGAACTCAAACAAAGAATGACCACTGCTCCTGTTTTAATGCTGCCCAACTTCACTATTCCTTTCGAAATAGAGTGTGACGCCTCTGGAAGAGGGATTGGGGAAGTTCTAATGCAGCAGCAAAGCCCATCACATACTACAGCAAAGCTCTATCTGAGGAAAACTTGAATAAATCAGCATACGAGAAGGACATCATGGCATTGCTTTTGGCCTTTCATCACTGGCGCCCTTACCTATTTGGGGCGACAATTCACTGTCTTTACAGACCAAAAGAGTCTGAAACACCTCTTAGAGCTGGAATAACCACGATTGATCAACAAAATTGGATCACGAAGCTTCTTGGATACTGTTTTAGGATTCAATAAAAGCCGGGAAGAGATAACAGAGCTGCTGATGCGTTATCTCGAGTTTATGATGAGGAAGAACTGAATGCACTGGTCTCTTTTCCCCAATGGCCTGATGGAAAGAGCCTGACCGATGAGGCCGAATCTGATTCTTATCTGCAGAAATTACAAGCTGACCTTAATCGAGATTCCCTTTCCAGACCAGGATTCTCAATCTTCAAAGGAATTTGTTTTACAAGAATCGTTTGGTAATTCTGGCAGCCTCTAATTGGATACCCACGTTATTAGAAGAGTTTCATAACAGCCCCAGCAGTGGTGATTCCAGGTTCTACTGCACATACTGCCGCCTCGCCTCAAAGGTTTATTTGGTAGTAATGACAAATCGGTAAAGGAGTTTGTTCGTATCTGTGATGTTTGTCAATGTTTCAAGTCATCAACCTTGGCCCAGGAGGATATTACAGCCACTGCCCATCCGCTCGCAGGTTTGGGACGATATGTCGATCGATTTCATCACTAGTTTGCCTAAATGTAGAGGCCATGATGCTGTCCTAGTTGAGGTGGACACGCTATCAAAGTATTGTCACTTTATTCTGTTAAAGCATCCCTATACCACTCGATCCCTCGTTGAAATATTCTTAAAGGAAGTGATCCGTCTCCATGGTATCCCCAACTCTATTCTTAGCGATCGCGAGCTGTTGTTCCTAAGTAAATTTTGGCAGGAGGTTTTTGCTTTGCAAGGCAGCAAACTGAAGTTCAGTTCATCCTATCATTCAGAAACAGACGGTCAAACAGAGGTTGTCCATCGAAGTTTGGAAACGTATATTTGATGTTTTGCTTGTGACAAGCCTAAGACTTGATCCATATGGCTTCCTTGGGCTGAGTACTGGCACATTACATCTTACCATGCATCCACCAACAAAACTCCTTTTGAGGTTGTTTATGGCAGGCCCTCTCCCACAAGTTTTTGATTTATTCAGGGCGAGGTGAAGAGTGGAGCTGTGGCTCAAGACCTTTTGGAGCGCAAATCAGCGATGAGGCTCTTAAGCAGCTGAAGTATCATCTAACTCGAGCGAAGTCACATATGAAATTAATGGTTGACAAACATGGTCGTGAAGTTGAGTTTAGTGTTGATGATTTCTCAAGTGGGTCAGACTGCACACAAGCTTCAATTACTCGAGTCTTCAAAGATTCACTCTGTTTTCCATGTCTCTTTGCTTAAAAGGGCAGTGGGGAATTCTACGGTGGAACCATCATTACCACCAGGCCTCAAAATGGATGCATATACCACTGCCAAGCTGGAACGAGTCCTCTCGACCTAGTCAATAACAGAAGGTGGAAAATCGGCCCAACAGTGGTTAGTTCAGTGGCAAGGTGGAACAGTGGACGATGCAGCATGGGAGGACAGCTACTCAATTCAAATGTAGTATCCTGAATTTGGGCTTGAGGACAAGCCTGTTCTTGAAGACGCCAGAATAAAGAAACCAGTATTGGGCCTATTGTAACAGATCAATCCAATGGGCCTGAAGAGTGGAAGGTCTATAAAAGAAAGAAATGGAGGGGGACACATGCAGGGATGGGAAATATGGAATTTGTTACTTGATGAGGGATTGCCTATATAAGGCATGTGAGGAGAGGTGAGAGGGATGCTTATGTAATTGCAAAGTTAGTCGGCTATATCTTGTTGGGACGGAATCCCTCTGCCCAAGACAAGCCATTCAAAGTACTTTATGGTCGTGACCCACCTCCGCTCCACCCTTATGTTCAAGATGAGACTCAAAATGCACTCCAACTTTTGCCTTCTAATCTCATTCTTAGAATCCAACCGTTTCGTCAACGTCTATCTAAAAAAGTATGAAAAACTTTCACCGCGTTATTTTGGACCTTACACGGTGGTTAGATGAGTTAGACCAGTTGCTTACGAAATCACACTTCCAGCACAAAGTTGTCAAAAGCGAAAAGTGCACCGATGCGCAAAAGGGTCTCAAAGCTAAAGTGCGCAGCACAAAGCAAAGCCCGGGCATCATGAAGACGAAGGGCACAATATTAAAAAAATATATGTAGTGATATTATATAAATAAATTAGCATCTCCATATGAAATGAAGTTAAATTTCATGTTCAAACATCAAACATGATTATAAAGTTCATACCTCAAACTTCAAACATTAGGAATATTTCTTGAACTTCATAGTAACATCAAACATCATTTTAAATCTCATGGTATGCTCAAACATCAAGCATAATTCTAAACCTCCAAGCTATAAATCAACTATTTTAGAAGTCGTAGATTGATTTTGGGAATCCATATCATTAACTAACCAGAAATGCTGATAAACCCAAACAGAAAACAAAAACTACAATTAGTAGAAGAAAAAAGGAAGTCAGTAACTAAGAACAGAACCTGATCAACATTTAACAAGAATAGATAACAAGAACAGAACCTGATTTAACAGGAACAGAAATTAGCAAAAACTAGGTAACCTGATGAGTGAAGAAAATCATTAAAAAAAAGACTGTCAAGTGCCAACAAGAACAGAATCACAGAATGATCAACAAAACATGACAAATCGTTGATGGGTTGCTATGAACAAAAACAGAAATCTACTGCTTTACTAAAAAGAAAATCAGAAAAGATGATGTTTGACTGTTTGAGGAGCACTTAACAAAATGGACAGGGTTTGAGTTTGTCGTAGGTTAAAACATAAGATCAAAGTTCAAAAAACTGGTCACAATCGCTATAATACACTGAAGCGCGCTTTTCCGCACCTACGTGCGCCTTATGAAGGTTGTGCACTTCGCCTACAAAAAAGCCCTCAAGGCTGCGCATCTGGGCTTCTACACTTTTGGCACACCTGAAGCGCGTTTTTGACAAACTCTGTTCCAGCAGACTCCAAAGTTCATCCAATTCTTCATGTCTCCTTGTTACGTCCTGCCCATGGTAACACCGCCCTTTAGAAGAAGCTACTTGGGAAGATTATGACTTGCTTGCTGGTCAATTCCCAGAATTGTGCCTTGGGGAAAAGGCAAGTTTCCAAGCGGAGAGTACCGATAAGAAGTTGATACAAACTTACTCTAGAAGAACGAAAAGAGCTAGTGAAAAGGCAGGAGCTAAACCAGGGATAGAAGTCAATCACTCCTGATTTTTCAGCACTTCAAATTAATTCTAAGAAATCCCTAGTATTTGGCATTTCGATCCCCGCATTTTAGCATTTTCTAATTCCGGGTATTTTCAGTTACTTTTATTAGCTATAAAATGGCTATTAGAGATCTAGTGATTCTATTGAGGTTTCTTTGACCAGATTCTGCAATAAATCTTCAATAAGTAAGAGCCTTTTCTTCTCTTCTAGCTTATTTTTCTGCCTACTCTTAAAAGCATTAGACAAAGAAACGAAAACCAAAAGCATTCATGAAGTCAAACCTCTTCATGCTTCTTGCTGGCATCCGTATTTTCCTCGGTTTCTAATTCAACATCAGATTCCAAATGCTGCAAGCTTGAAGACCTCCCTCTCTCCAACATTGAAATCTGCATTACAACAAGAAGAGGAGGTTCGCTAAACATTGAGATGGAAACTCATTCCTAAAAAGATATCTTAATCCAAAAAAGAAGAAATAAACAACTAAACCTTTTCCTTAAGTTGCTTAACAAGAAGTGACTCCGTTTCACTAAAACTTTCAACAGAGCTTAACTGAATGACCTTTTCGTCAGCCTCCGCAAGTCTTCTTGTTAAGTAGTCAATTTGTAATTCACTCATTGTTTTCTTTAACAAAAGAACATCAATAATATGAGACGAAAAATTTTAAAAATAAAATAAAAAAGAAGCAGTAGAAAGTACGACAACCTGAGTTTCGAATTGCAAAAGTAAGTTCTCATATTCTGCTCGCATTTTTGCCATAACAGCACTTTCCTGCAAGCAAAACAATTAATCACATGCATTCCTACCAAAGTTTGATAAGGTTATATATGTGATCCTACAAAAACCAACCGTCGGTATGCTCTTTTTCCTGGTTGGTGCCTTTTTCCTGCTTGTAACATGTATCAATGAGGGTGGATTTGTAAGGCCAAAGTCACATGATGTAATATTACAATCTCTCTCTTGTTTGCATGCATTTAAGGTGTTTTCATTTACTAGTTCTTTAAAAGGTAAAAGTGGTCCTCCTTCACGTTCAGTTCTAATAGGTTCCATTGCAGAAGCTTGTCCTGGGATAGTGGAAGGTAACTGGAGACCACAGATAGATTAAATACTGCATAAATTCAAAAAGAAATGTGTGGTAGAATGTATTTTTACCTCATTCGTCATATTTTCTAAAAGCTTCCCTGGACACCAGGTGCCACGCCACTTCTCCTTTTTGGACAAAATTTGGAGAAATGCGAATTAGTTCATGTGATAAAGAAGCAACTTTGAGCATACGGTATGCTTGTATAGGTAGTTAACCTATTTGATAATGTGCAATTTACCAATATAATACGATTGATCACTTAAAGAAGGTAAAATGACAATTATACCATCAATCTTAAAATAACTAGGCAGTGCTCACACTTGTTGAATTATTTCATTATGTTAGTGGGAACATCGAAGTACAACTGCATTATAAGACACTAAACTAGAGCTATAAAGATTATATGAAAGGAGCATGTGATGATTCGTGAAGATTCCATTTGTAGAAGCAAAAATATGAGAGCAAGTTCAATGCATATCATTGAAGTTTGAAGGAGGTAAAAACATTTTGACATGCATGTGCCAAACTGCTAATTCAATAACTTCTAAACAAAGTCATATCCAAGACAAGCCTAAATATTTTACAACTTCTAGAAATTATTCTACCCATGATTCTTCTATCAAGTTTTACATGTTAATACTACCTCCTACACTGAAATAAATTCTTAGAAAGAAGCAAAACTAAAATGCACTCAATTCCCACAAATGACCTACTTTATACTCAAATTTTTCATAGTATAATTGTACCAAATTATACAACATTACACATTGCAAGCGAAAAATAAAGAAAAAGGGATCTCTAAGTAAGAACTTAATTACTCAAAGGAAGAACTCCATCAAAAGCATTAAAAGATACGTAAGAGAGAGACATAATGCAGAGATTCAAACCTTCTTGTGACGATCACAAACTTCATCTCTACTAGAGAATAAAATCATAGAACTTAAGTTCTGGATCTTCTTTGCTTGTTCAAGCAACATTCTATCCCTTACAGCTTGAGCTTTCTTTCCCTCTTCTAGCTCCAAAGCTATTCTCTCCCTTTCTAATTCACTCTACAGGATAAAACTGCAATTAACAACTTATACAGATGTTCATTATAAGGAAATCATTTAGCATATGCCACCTGCAACAATGTATTCCTCAAGTTGAGAATCTCCTCTCCTAAGTGATCTGAATGAGAACCCTAAAAGATTGTACAGAAAGCAAAATAAGAAGAAAAAATAAAAGAAAAAAGAAAGAAAGTAGGAAAATGATCTTACCAACAAAGAATAGCAACCAAGTGCTAAATTAACAAATTCTTTAAGCACTTAAATGGCTAACCTGTAACTTTGCACGAAGCTCCTCGATTTCTTTCTTTTGGCGCTTTAGTAAAGCAGCATTTGTTAAAATCTGCCAAATAGCAAGAAATATAGTATGGAGTTGAGAAAGACTCGACTTACAAAACACAGTAAGATGAGATGTGTAAAAAACATACCTCATTCACATGAACACAGTTAGTGACACGTAAAGCCCGGCTTGCAAACTGAAGGCTGCTTTTAGTCTCATCAGCATGACTCTGACATTAAGTGAAGAATCATATAAGGTAATTAAAGTTATAGAAGAGTTTTTATCCCTAACTTGGGAAAGATATATAAAATTATATTCATCTAAAGTTGTGATTCTATTTATATGATATAATAATAAGTAAAGAAAACTATATAACCCATATAAATACTCAATGCCAAAATCTACTTTCACCTGTGCCAGAGTAATGGTACATATGATTGCCGTGTTTGCATTACCCCCCAGTGAAGGCTGCAAAATGCGTGTAAGTTTGCTGTCTCGATATGGAACATGACCCCTGCTTTGGACAGTAATATATAATATAAGCATGGGTCAGGAATTACAAAATTTCCCTTAGGGACAACTGAACCTACCCTTGGCTCTCAGCACCTTCACTTAGCTTTTTAATTACGTTTCCAAGTGTCATCAAACTTTTGTTTATGTGAGACCCCTCTTTCAAGCGAACACCTTCTGCACCAGTTCTCACAGCTCGTTCAGAACCAGCAAGGTCTACCAAGTTCTTAAACAACATATAAGAAAATGAAAAAATAAATCAGCAAATATGTCTTTTGCATCTGATGTGTTAATGAAAGACATAAGTGTAAATTGAAACTTTAAGAAAAAACCAAATGTAGCATAATACATACCAAAACAGATACACGTACAGGATCACAAGAACCCTCTGAATATTCATCTTCAGCTTTATCCCTGCTCTCAATAATCTACAAAACACAATGTTTTCTCATGAACTCACACGAATTCTAATAGAAAAGGCTAGGAAAAATATACATACCATGCGGAAAATGGTATGAGATCTACTGCTATGTAAATTCATATTTGTCTCTCGTATATGACGATGAGCTACAAATTTAAAGAATAAACAAGCAGAATATGAGATCTTTAAAAACATTAAATCAGAAGCAGGACAAACGGTTTAGAAAATTAAAAGGCACTGAACCTGATGTTTATGAAGAACAAAACCACCCTGTGATACTTACAAGACAAAACAGGTAAAGAAAATTTGAACTTCTATTAAGAATTACCCTCTCCAAACTCCATGAATTCAAGCACTTGCTTTGGACTTGTAACAATTTCTTCTCTTAAGCCAGCAACAAATATGCCCCGCTACATATGATAATACTTTAAAGAAACTACAACGCATATAAAAGTTAAAAAGGAAAATGAAAATCTTTCCAACTTGTACCTCAATGCTTTCGTGAATTTTGAGTTTTCGGTGCTCTGGGGCCAACAAATCATTGATTTCCTCGTTGTAGATCTCCATGTATGACATCCTCAAAAGAAACTCCCGATCCACTTCCTTTAGGATAAAACATAAGGGAGATCCATCACCAGAATATAAATCCACTTTAAGGCACAACTAACTGTATAATGGAAATTTTATCGACAACATGGAAGTATCTAATATCCAACCCTCTACTTATAGATCAAACAAAAAGCATGTGCAGAAAGGAAGAAAACAATGAAACTTGTGCAACCAAGATTAATTATGAGTAATAGCATATACGATACGTGTGCAATATGAACGGCAACTATTTCAAATAAGGAAGTAGAGAAGCCATATCGGGCAGTAGAGAAGCCAACAATCACTTCACTTCTCAGTCTGGGTATCATTTCATGCGCTGAAAGTGTAAATGGAGGAGGTTTTCCTAGTTCAGGTTACCCAGGGAGGGCGAGCCTGAGACTCAGATGTACGTGGCCTATCCGGAGTTTCCCCATGGCCTTCTCCGGACCCTTCCTTGGCCACCCCCAAGATGTTTACCTAGGGAGGCTCGAACCTAAGACCTCTTTGAGGACTTCAGGACGCCTTACCGCTAGGCCACCTTGCACTGAAAACCTATTTTACATATTTAAGGAAAAAGAAATTGTTTTTTAAGTTTTAAATAGGAAATAATAGAAAGTGCCAAGGAAGTCAAACTACCTGTTGTATCATGCCAAAGAGATCATGCACTGCTAGATGGATGACTCCGGGTTCAACACTAGAGCCACGCATAGTATGTGTTTTGCCACTGTTGGTCTGTCCGTATGCAAAAACAGTGCCTAAAGAAAAAAGCAGTAAGAAAGATTAACACATACACACACAATGAGAGTATTGAAAAGCATCAACATTAAATTGAATAGAACTAACACATAGATAACCACAAGTAATTATTTTCTACACTCGGTTAGTAGAACAAGGTAATCATGGTATTCGAAAGCTAAAACTTCAAATTAGGTTACATGATATTCTGTAAAAGAACAAGTCGAGACCAGGTGCACATGACTTAGAATTTCATGGTACAATAACCGACAAACATGGTTACATCTCACACATCCTAGTCTAAAAGGTGTCATAACATACTGCCTTCAAATTATAGGTCGTCCATCTGGAGCTTTTAGCAATGTGCAACAGAAACATTGGAAGTTCGCAGAGTAAAGAGAGACTATAGCCACTTATCTCATGTTAGCATTTCATTAATGCCTAAACTTATTACATGTAGATCTTTTGTCCAGAAAATATGGATCAACAATTGTTTATCGGAACCAATCTTAGTAGTATTAGTTCTTCATATTGGTTAGTTAGCAAAGAGGCCCATCTTCTACTCCTTCTAAGAAAACCTGCATATGAGTACAAATTTGGTAATTCAATTAAATTTCATTAACAAATTGTAGAGATAAATGATGTTGGTGTGAAATTCTAATCCACTATAATATGTACATGAAAGGTATTTCGCTTGATATCAAATAGTAAATTGCAGTCCCCTGTCAAAAAGTGGGCATTGAGTTTACTTCAACATCATTAAATATAACGTTCAGATTGCATAGATGATAAATGCTATTCCATACGCATGAAAGGATGTTGTTGTATTTGAAAAGATTGGTGCATATCACAATTGATGGTGTCAAAGATCAGAAACTTGTAAGGAACCGCATTATTAAATTATCTTTTTATAATTTAGAGCATACCATTAAATCCTCCAATAGCTGCTGAAACAATATCTTTCGTTCTTGAATCGTAAATATCCACAGTTCTACAATCCTCCCTGAAAATCCGGTCTTCAGTTTACCGATGGAAAGAAAAGGAATAAAAAAAGAGGGCAAAATGTTAGAAATCAAACTAAGTACTCACTTCTGCCAGATCAAATAACGCATATCTACTGATTTTTTAGATTAAACTCACAACTTTCCAACTAGAAAACTGACAGCAGTTTTGTCTAAAGATTTAATGCAAACATCATCCAGCTAACAGAACTTGTTATTATGTATTTATGTTCAATGCAAACAGCATTTTTTTCATAAACAGCTTAAAAGGATTATGTACTAAGTTTGACATGGCGAGCCAAGCCAAGCTCAACTCGACTGAGTTAGGCTAATTAAGTTTGAACTTGATTTGATAGCATGACCAATTTTCTTGATGGGAACTCAATTTCAACTCAAAATAGAAATTCACCCTCGATTAGAAGCCTAGAATAGTGGAGCTTAATTCCTGCTGAGTCCAAAAATATACACCAAAACAGGCATATGAGTCTAAGCCTCAATTAGAGGAATCCGAACACATCCAAGTAGAATGGGGTGTTTGGGTTAGCTTATTTAGATGACTTATGGGCTTATTAAGTTATCATAACACAATAGACTAAAAAGATGTATGGACATCTCTGAGGAGCTTGGGCTTGTTTAGGCTTCAAAAACCAAAAAGCTCTTTTGGATAAACCTTTCCACGCCAGCTTGTTTACCCAAACACCCCCTATGTCAATAGAGCTCCATCTTTGACATCTATAGACCATGTCATAGTTATTGCACATGTTCATTAGGCCACCCGTATAGCCCTTCCCGAAGCTTTCGAGTTGTCTTGGGTTAGTTTGGGTTCCTTCGGGAACACCAATACTACCCATTCGGGTTCCCTTCCTCTTTTTCCTTTTTGGTTTCCCACACCCGAGCAACCCGAATTCATTTCTTTTTTTTTTGTTTTATTTTTTTGTTTTGTAGAGAGGGTAAGGAAGGAGAAAATATTTGGGTTGTTTGAGTTAATTTGGGATGAGCACTATTTGGGTTTTGGGTTAATTTAGGTAGGGAAGGAAAAAGAAGAAAAGCTGACGTGGCATTTGAGTTAATTTATACTTATGGTCTTAAGAGATGAGCTAGTTATTAAATCTAGAATTGTTCATTCACTCATGGATTCCAAACCCTTTGAAAAAAAAATATTAATGAAATAATGTTCGTAGTAATTAACAGGTCTTCTAATTGGATAATCTTAATGGAAATTACTAACTAAATCAAACGTCAATAAATAACCTAGCAAAGTACCAGATTTGACATAGTTCCTAATTTCTTACCGGCAAATGTGTTATAACTCACAACGGAGTAACTCGCAACGCACACTTCACCAAACGAGTGCCGTCTCACGTTGGTAAATAGAGGGGGGCGGATAGGACAGAAATCGTACCGAAATCAAACTTGATGGGAGGCTTAGCGAACAAGATTGAGTTGCCGGAGATTCTCCAAGGGCTTGTCTTGGCATCTTCCGGCGAGAGAGGCCTCGCTCTCACTGCGACGTTGATTCTCTCCATTGTTGATCAGATTCGAGTTCTTACGAACAATTAAGAAGTTATGCGAACAATCGATTACGGCAACAACAGCTGAACTATTAATCGATTATGCAAGAATGGCCGATTAATAGTATTAACCGGAAACGATTGCGATAAAAGAATCACGAACAGAAGTCGATTGTAAAAGGATCAGGGAAATCAAAGAAACGCAGTTGAATCAGTCGACTATGAAATATTAACAATCCCTCGATTTTCAATTTGAAACGAACAGAAACAAACAGAAATCAATCTGAAACGAGAATCGATCGAAATGGGAAATAAAAACGGGCAGTTGAAGAATTACCAGTTGTAGAATCAAAAAAACCAGCAGTAGAAAAACATGCAAAGATTGTACTAAAATTTAGGTTATTGGCAGTTCGCTGGATTCCAGATTGTCCGTTAAGAATGCATACACACACATACACACTTCTGCACTTGTTTAGTCGTATTACAAGAATTTTGAAACAAAAAACATGTGTAGTTGGAAAGGCCGGGAATTCGAGTTGGTCGATCTGGATAGTTTCGTGTTGATTTTTTTTTTAGATCTATTTATTTTTGTGTTTTTATTTAATAATGACTTATTTCGGTCAAATAGCATTTTATACGATTTTCGAGTGTGGTTTTTTATTACGATTTTCTGTTTCGATTATGATTTTTTTATTAGTTTTTAAAATTTCATCTTTGTTTCCAGCTTTCAATACGAATTTCAAATATTATTTCCATTCCAATTCAAACTTCAAAATTCAATGTTCGTTTTGATTTTATTCGAACTTATAACTCGGTTGTTGTTTTCATTTGATTTGGATACTGTGACACCCGGATTTTTCGGAAAGAATATTTTAGTCATAAAAGAAATTGAGGCTTGAGATTTAAAGTGATAAAGGTTGACCACATAGGTCAAACTATTAAGGATAAAAGAAAAGGTAGTGAATCTTAAAGTTACTTCAATAGCCGGTGCGTTAATGGATAAGGGTATTAGTACACACACATCTAAACTTCCTATATAAAGTCCAATTCCACCTTCAAACACACACTAATGTGTGCTGAAACAATTGGGTGGGTATGGGTTAAAGAGATGTTAGAGAGAGAAACACCATTTTAGAGAGAAAAAGGGGTGATCAAGCAAGATCAAAGCTATTTCAAGTTTATAATCAACATTTTGGGGTTATTCTTCTTCATCTTCAGATATGGAAATTCACACACTGAGTGTGTGTTCTTGAAGTGAGAGAAGCTAGAGAGAGAAAGTGCTAGAAATGTAGATTAAGAAAGGATCCCGCTTTGCATGTTGAAGAATATGATCTAGAAGCAAATATCAAGTATTATATCAAGTTAAACAAGTGTTAATCTACTGCACTAAAGGTAAAAACTCTTGTATTCTTATATTTTTAGAGAGATAAAGTGAAGATTAGCTCAATTAAAGATAATCTTCCATTGCATGTAACATCCTCAGATTGGGCTTAGTCGTGTTCGAATCTGGTACGTCGAAATCTCGAATTTAATATTGTAACACCGGCTTTGCAAAACGACAAAATTAGCAAAAATTTGCGTTTTTCATAAACGTGAACTCATTCACGATTAGTTGTTATTAATTTAGCAGCGGAACTGTTAACCAAAAAGGTTATACATAAAATATTTACAACCAAAATACTGTATCGACTGTGGTGTTACTCTATTACATCGACCGACCACAGCATCATATATTTACATAGCACATAAGTATTCCATCCCAGAGGTACAATAATATGCATAAGCAACCCGCCTCACCAGGCCTTCTATTCTTTACCTGTAAAAAGTTCAACGTGGCACCATTAGCTATACACATAGCTAGTGAGTACAAACTTAACATAAGCAT
This sequence comes from Drosophyllum lusitanicum, assembly GCA_032274825.1. Classification (NCBI taxonomy): domain Eukaryota; kingdom Viridiplantae; phylum Streptophyta; class Magnoliopsida; order Caryophyllales; family Drosophyllaceae; genus Drosophyllum; species Drosophyllum lusitanicum. Next base: position 21,154 of record JAUEJL010035636.1, read on the forward strand.
C
>JAUEJL010035746.1:0-21153 GCA_032274825.1 Drosophyllum lusitanicum
AGATACTTGTCATGAATATATTCTAACCTTGAGTTTGATTTATCAATCAATAAATCTTCACTTCAAATATTCAAGTTTTGCAAGCTTTGATGGTTTCTTCACAATGAAGCAACAAAACACACACTTCACCTTTCAAGATGGTTTCAAATGAGCTGATACTTTTGCATGTTACACCTATTCATACAAATTCTAAATATCTAGCATGAGGTGTCATTGTGAACTTATCCATAGGCATACTTATTCACATATTCACATTTCTACATACATACATGCGTACATACATACATACATATTATACAATAAATTCTCCTCTTTCCTTTTTAACTTTCCAGTAACATATATATATTTACTTAAATCAATTAATTAACTTAACATAATTAACTCATAATATCACACAAATAAATTAAACACAAATAAGCACGTACCGCTAACCCGCTAACGACTAGTCCGGGTCTGCGGGTGTTACAAAAGTGGTGGCAAGAAGAGTAGCGGCAAGGTAAGAGCTATGACTGCAATGACATGAGCTATAACTATGGGAGTGGCTGCAATAAACACAACATCAATTGTAGGAGTTAATACTTCAGCTATAGCCGACATGAGCTACAACTACGGTGGTGGCAAGCAAGAGGAACGCTGACAGCGATAAGATGTGCGGCGATGACAAGAAGACCCGATCTACTATATATTTACAATACGTCCTGGGATAGGACGAGAGGATAAAGAAAATAAAAAAAGTCGCCACGGAAGGCGGCAACAACCAAGAAAAACCTAATCTTTTTGTATTTACATTGCGTACCCAGGACAAGGCGAAAGGATAAAGACGAGAAAAAAAAGTTGTCACTCAAGGGAGACGACGGAGGGAAAAACCACGTCGAGTCAGTGACGACAAACTATAGTTCGGAGGTGACGATGGAGAGATAGAAGATATGACCAAACTTTGAGGCTCTAATACCATGTAGAATAATAAAAACCTAGTAAATATTGTGTGTTACACTAATATCTATTTATAGAATACAAAAATTATAATAAAACCCCTAATCAGAAAACTATAATATGTTTTAATCATCTATACAACCAAACTAGATTATACTATACTGATACTAAAACATTACCCCGTAATATAACGGTTACATTTTCAATTCCTTAAGTCCTTAATTAATTAATAGAGATATCTTAAACTCTTTTTTATACTCCCAATATTTTATCATCTGCTTTCGGCTAAGTATCGTATCGATGTAGTTGTTGCACATGTTTTTCCCATACATGAAAATAGATTCAATTGTGACATCAAATCATTAATTGTATAAATGATTTATTTATAGCCATTTAAAATTTTGAATGAAGTAACGTCACTTAAAAAGGGGACACGAGGTACCCGACACATGGTTTCTCCTTTAACTTTTATTGGAAAGATATTTATGGCAAAAATAAAATAAAATCCTACATACGTAAATTATCTGCAGGGGGGTAATTGAAATGTTTTTTAAAATAGAAGGGCTTTTAAGTTTTAACCATTAATACGAGTAACTAAATAAATATCAATGCGCCTCAGGGTCCACCGCTTTTTGTTTGTGTGTGTGTGGGCAAATCCCTCTTTATTCCGCCTCTTACACGTGATAAGCTCGATTATCCGTGCAGATCAAGCGTGAAAGCTCCGCATTTCGGCACGTGCCATGTCATGTAATTATGTATAAGTTTACAGAATGACCCCTTCAGTTTTGGTATGCTATACATTATATGATCCTCTAATTATTAATTTAGAACAAAACTCGGTTTATTTATAAACTTTGGTACGTGTATAAGTTTATATGTACGAATTGGTAGCAAAACGAAAATTACAGCATAACAGAAACCAGATACTTTGGTCTCAAACTATTGAATGTTGTAAATAGGTGTACCTTCATTTGAGCACGTAAATAGCCAAATAGGTATGATCGTGTACAATCACGTGTGATGAAGTACATTTCTTATGTTTCTTGTAATCAATTTAAAATATTTCTTTCAAAGTGTAGTGAACGGTAAAGAGAATGTTCTAATTAGAGACACAGTATTGGAGCCCGTGAGTGGGTGGGGAGCCCATGAGTGGGTGTGATCCCTCACCATCACGTTATAATACAAGTAGGAAGTTGCATGATCTATGAGGGTGATTACGATGATTTCAAGTAAAAACAAGAAAATGTTAGGAACACCATTATTCACCACCGATAAATCTCTTTCCTCATGAAGCTTCACCAATCATAACTCATTTTTATTACCTTCACAAAACTAGCTATAAAATCCATTTTCAGGGTCGTGGATACAATGGTGCGTCGGACTATACAACACTCACCAAATTTAAATAAAGATGGAAGAAAAAGTCACATTATTTTAGTTGTATTTATTAAAGTCCCATGCAAACATTCATATTTAACACAGCCTAATTACAAGAACAAACCAACACATGCATGTATCCTTACCTTGTATTATGCTAGTAATTATTTAGCCTAACATATTGATATATGACATTATGGCCCAAAATTACAATCGCTTAGTAAGAATGCGGTTATAAGATAAAAGCCAATTATTGGAATAACTTGACAATAATAACTCAAAAATCGGAATAACACCTATATTAAAAGGAGTTGGTTAGTGGGTATGATGATGTGGAGTAAGAATTCAGTGTGGTGCTAAAATCTTGACTAAGCGTGTCTTCCTCTGGTCATCAATAACCGTAATGTAGTTATTGAAATATGCATATTCTCTAACGTGTTTAAACAACTAGTTTTTTAAAAATATAGATGGATACTATTACATTTGACATATGGTATGATGAAGCTTTTATGTTTTCACGAGTGATAGTATGATCACATTAGTGATGGCAGAGTTAATATACAAAGAGTTGTTTCATTATTTATAGAAAGAAACAGGGAAATCTTTAACTGCTAATGAATAAGAAGCCTTTTGACATAAACTTTAGAAAGTGGAAAATGACTTAGAAATGTTGATAACGATGAAGAAGTAAAGACTCTGTTCGCAATTGATTACGCATACGGTAAAACATACATGTTTTTAGATTATTTTGATGAGGTCCTAAGTATATTTCTTGATCAAATTACAATAACTTATGGAAGAGAAGCGTCATGACTCTATCAAAACTGCTTCAAGCAATGACATAATAAAAGATCATGTAAAAAGAATAAAAGAGAGCCTCCAAAAATAAATTCATATGTAGCATCTTGTTAAGCTTTATAAAATACTGCTTCAACTAGAAAATAAGAAAAATCAAAGCTTTAGGTTTTTGGTCTAGGCCGGATTAAACCAATTCCAAACTGGTATTTGATCAAACACAAATAATGATCATGTATTTGATTTGAGTTTTTTTAACTTTTAAGCTTTGGTTTTGTCAAGGTTTGAGTTAGTTTGGTTTCAATCATGGGCGGAGACAGGGGGGGCTGAATGGTGCTAAGCACCCCAAATTGGCCCAATTTTCATATATACCATTAGATAAAGTTCTTGAATTTTTAATCAATCATCCTCTTGATGAAGGTACAACCCAGTATTATAAACCGAAGGGATAAATCGTTGCTAATCGTTATAATAAGTGTTGTTTAAATAAATAAGTTTCTTAAAATTAATTTAACTTTCATTATATATTTATCTTAAAAACAATGAAACTTTTTATGTAATTCGTATATTATGCCTATATAATAATTACTGTTTTATAATAAAGTTAAACCCTCATAATATAATCCTTGCTCTGTCCCGGTTTTAGTTTCGACCCATTGGGGGCCATTATACAACTACCTAAAACACTATGTAAAAGGGAAGAACACACAACATTGGGGGCCATTATACAACTATCTAAAACACGAAGGTATTCTTTGTCGACTAGAATGAACACAAAGACTTTAGTTTTTCAATAACGATATTTGACTCCCGACGTCTATTTTCCCCCAAAATTTGAAGCTTCCCGTAAATAATAATATTAATATTAATATTCACTAATAATACTCCCTCCACTCTCTTCAACCTCCATCACCCATCTCGCAATTCGAGATATATACACTGTATATTCCTACAATTCTGTTCAAAGGTAAGAATTCAGCAAAATTCACGCATAATTCGTTTCGTAAGTTGATAATTTGTCACTGGTTCATGTAAGTAAAGTGAAATTTAGTGCTTTTTTTGCTGTTAATTTCGCGCAAAATCTCATATTCTTCTTGATCAACCAATGTATGTGTCCAGATCAAACTGATACTGTGTGTGTTATAAGTGAATTGTTCTTTTTGTCGAGGATATGAATGTATATATAGTCTTAGAACTGATTCTTGCTCTGTGACGATGTTTCGTTGGACAGTGACATTAAATCGATTAAGAAAAGAGGGAAGAATATGAGCAATTCGGTAGGACATACTTTGCTTCAATCGACGATTTTAAAGCATCAAAGTCAAAGATATTCTGCTTCTTCCATTGCCGGAAATACTTCTTTTCAAGCTCAAGCGACTTCTCAGATACGGAAGTCACCGTCGGTTTTGTCCTCTTTATTATCCAGCGATTTACGTGGTCGTAGACTGACTGTGCGGATATCAGGCTCTCAGGCAAACAGAGCGGTTTCTGGTCTTGTTCAAGCTGTTTTAGCCACCGATCCGACTTCCCAGGTACTTAATATGCTCTCGAGTGGATTATAGCTGTAGTTTTCTGAAATCTGAACAATTATCTTCTTTTTATTAAACGCGTCTTAATATGATAATTTCTTAATAATGCGTGTTTATTTCTAAAGATAAACAAAGAGAATAAGTATTTCCTTGATGAATCGTATATTCGTATCTTAGCCCACTAACTTGAAACCTATTTAGATAAATTTTCATCTTTTGACCTTAGGCGTTGCATCCGTCTTACACAATGAATAAGCTGATAATGACGGAAAGGTTCTAAAAGTATCATGATTTTGGCTTATTTTCCAATTTTTTTTGCCATTCTGATGTGAATATATATAAAATAATCGTAAAAGGTATGTACTGGGCACATGTACCTGAGTTAAGATTTCGGTGATTTGCTAGAAATGTGTCATTCACTGCTCCAATAAAGAATTAGACGAATAAACTATAAAGCATCCCACTTGTTTCCCTGGAACATAACAGTTTCTTATGAAGGAACCAAACATCAGGATTAAATTCTCAACAACCATCAATGACAAACATGCATATCAGAACCATCATGAAATGTGACATTTAGAAGTCATGACTTCCCATAAAAGATAAAATATCTAACTTGCAGTCTTTGTTACGGGTCAGAAGGAATATGTATCATATTTTGCTACATAGCAATTTGTGTCTGGGTATGCGTTGTCATAGCTCACTTTAAGAGATTAACCATATTGGATTGTTAATGTTGGCTCAGTTGGATGAATTTAAGGTAATAAGCATACATTGGGAATAAATCGCCTATAAAATTTCTGTTTATGGTATCACTCACTAATCTCTAATTAAATGCATTATATTAGTTAACATCTCACTGTCTTGAAATGTAAGTCTTTTTGAAGGGTGGAATTTTTGTTTACTTTACATACTTCCATAGCTCTCTATACTGTTGGTAGAGCTGAAGAAAATACAGCTGACATAATCTTTTGAACAAGCTAAAAACTATTTCCAACGATTCTTTATTTTATTTAGCCTCCAAGATGCTTGATAATCAATTTTCAAACAATGCTCCATTGAGCAAACTATACGAGTAAAGCCTTATGTACAATCACCATCTCTAGACATATTTCATCTCATGACTTGTATACACTAATTTAAAAAACTGTTTTTCTCTTCTTGTAGCAGCTAGGAGAAAAGTTCATCCTGGGAGGAGATATTGAGATGCAGGTATCTGTTGATTAAGATACGAGATGTATTGTACCTACCTGTTAGCTTTTCATTTGAATGAGGCACTTGTTGAATTTCTAGGAATTCACTGTTTGAAATTTCATTGGAATTTTATGTCCTAAAATAATCTTTACATAACTTTTTTACAGGTTGATGTTAAAATCTCTTCTATTTCGGTGGTAGAGATTCAACTCACTAACAGTACCAACAATCTACATCTACATTGGGGTGGCCTACGAAATATAAATGAGTAAGTTGTGACACATGAAAATATATGTGATTCTACTGGTGCTTGGTATAGCATTATTTACACCCTTTCATGATTTTATTTTTCTTCCGTCATTTCTGCAGGAAATGGCTACTTCCCAGTCGTCGTCCTGAAGGGACTAAAGTATACAAGGACAGGGCTCTTAGAACTCCCTTTGTGAAAGTAAGTTACATTGATAACATTAAATTCTACAACTGGCAGAATGAGTGGGTCAGACAGGTTGGGTAATTAATCCAAAATCCAAATGGGCTTGTGGCATAACACTTTATGTGCATGTCAAAACAGGTTGATTGGGTCAGGCCTACCTGCCATCACTTTCTTGTCCTTTTTTTGTATTTTTGTAGATATGTAATGTATAAATATGATAAAAAAAACTATTTAAAATTAATAAACAAGTTTATTTGCAGATAATGTTTTAGGACAAGTTAAGCATTTAAAAACACCCGTTTAAATCCATGTGAACCTTTTTACTTTTAGCTAATCTTTTACATTTTCTGTTATTAATAGAATATAACCTTAATTGATCCGTTTAGATATAAAGCCTTGTCAATATACCGGATACTGCATGAGAAAATTTTATTTTTCCCCTCAACTAATTTTATTTCTATTCTTTTTTCCCCTCCTAGTCTGGCTCTAATTCATTCTTGAAAGTAGAAATTGACGATCCTTCGATTCAAGCTCTAGAGTTCCTAATAGTAGATGAAGGGAAGAATAAATGGTAAGCATATCTTTTTGACTTGTTGGTCCTGGAGTGCACATTCAAATTCACTTTAATGGCCTTTCACTCTTATATAGGTACAAAAATAATGGCAAAAACTTCCATGTTAAGCTGCCTTCTAGGGAAAATCCAGTTTCAAATGTTATTGTTCCTGAAGACCTGGTACAAATTCAAGCATTTTTGAAGTGGGAGAAGAAAGGGAAACAAATGTATTCCCCGGAACAGGAAAAGGCGAGTAAACTTTCAAATATCTTTTAAATCTTCTTTCTTAATCTTGTTGGAGCAGCCTCAATGAATGGGTTTGATACCGCTTTTGGTTGAACATGTTAAGAAGTGGGATGCAATGCAATCTATGATGAATATTTGATGCAAATAAGAATTCTGTACACTGAAGAAGAACATCTTTTTTGTTATTCTAAAAGTTATAAGATTGAAATATGTCTTACTACCAAAGGAATATGAGTACATGATAGGCTTGTGGATCAAGAATAGCAAGACAATATAAACATCACAAGCAAACAGAAGTTTATTATTTTCTAACTGGATTTTAGATATGTACCCTGGAACTCTCTTGACAATACAAATCTACAATATGAAAGCCTGTTCTTTCCTTAAAGCTAAAAAATCCTCACATATAAATAACAAGGCAACAATCAAGATGAGCTCCAGGGCTGATAATAGACTTGACAGATGTCTTTTTCTTTTGGGTTGTGTATGCTAGTTGCTACTGAAATTTGACAGATAAATTTATGATATAACATTTTTCTATAATTATCGACCTTATACGTGCATTATTCACTCATCCTCCTGTGAAAAGTTTCATGTTGTGTGTTATGGAGAGATTTGTCATGTTTGAGAGATATTCTGGTGCTCCGTTCATATCTGACTTTGGGGTTTCAGTTAATGTATTTGGCTTGCCAAATTAATGTTGTGAACAATAGTTGTTGCCTGTCCCTCTTCTAAACCAAAAATTAATGTATTCACTTCTTTTAGTCTCATATGGTGCAGTGATATTATTCCATCAGCAAGTCATATAAAACTTCAAGATTTTTTTAATATGATGCTTGCATGCATGTTTTGCGTTCGGTTGTTCTTAGTAATAAAGTAATATAACAAATTAACAACTCATAGGTGGAATATGAAGCTGCTCGTGCAGAGCTTTATGAGGAAATTGCTAGGGGCAGTTCCATAGAGGATATACGTACAAGGCTAACAAAAAAAGATGGTACAAATTCTGAACAAGGTAATGTGGAAGGTGAGACACAAGCTAAGGCTCAAAAGCTGGTGAAGAAAAAAACTTACTCCATTCATACGATTCATCGGAAGAAGAGAGATCTCATGCAACTTCTCAACAAACATATTCCAGTTTCCGTCAAGTCTGTAGAGGAAAAAACCTCCACTAAAGCAAAAACTTTCTCTGCAGTAGAACTTTACTCTAATGCTATAGAAGAACAAAGTGACATAAATCTTCTAAACAAAAAGACGTACAGATTTGGTGACGAGGAGCTTTTGGTAGGACCACCTTACTTTATTGGTGTTCCTTTGCTGGGAAGTAGAGGTGACAAGAGGGGCGGGTTGGGTATCGGGTCAAAATGGGTATTTGGTATGGCTTGAAACGGATTTCGTGACCTGAAGTCCCAAACCACTTTCTGCCCAAAATGTTAATTTTTTTATACATTATTAATGCGACAAATATGACTACAGGAGATAAATTATTTTAATCTAATCTAATTTTTTAGCTAGCTTTTTTTTTCTAAAAAGAAATTGCCACCTCCATACAGAAGTCAGTGCATTGCATCTAAAGCATTTGTATGTTGTAGGTACTTGTAACAAAAGCTTCTAGTAAGATAAGAGTTCATTTGGCAACAGGCCTGAAGGAGCCACTCACCCTTCACTGGGCGTTGTCAAAGAAAGCTGGGGAGTGGCTGGCAAGTTTCTTCATTTCTAGCTGGTTGATATTGCAACAAACAGATTATAATATAGTTATCTGTTTGAGCACATCTACCACTTCCATAAGAGAGTAATAAAGTTGATGTACATATTGCAGGCACCACCTGAAAATTTGTTACCACAAGGGTCTACTCCTTTAGTTAAAGCGGCTGACACACAGTTTTCTACCTTCTCCATTGATGGTACTACTAACAAGGTCTGCCAAGAAAAATGCTTTCTGAACAGTTTTAGTTAGATGAAGTGAAGGGTCTAATCGTTAATACTATCTCAATTTACGATCATGGCTGCACTTTTGTGTATAACAGATACAATCGGTAGTGATAGAAATTGGAGAGGATAGTTTTGTTGGGATGCCTTTTGTTCTTTTTACGGGTAAAAGGTGGATCAAGAATAATGGATCGGACTTCTATGTTGAATTTGTTGGACCCAAGAAGGCAGTAAAGGTTCTTCCATCTAATATTCTAATCTTTTAAATTACCATAATTTACATGCATGTTTGTTTCCCCATTTTGATAATTCCATTCACATTCTTTTGCCATTTGTCTTTTCCCCCCTTATGAAGGATGCTGGAGATGGAAAGGGTACAGCTAAGGCCTTGTTAGATAAAATAGCAGGGCTGGAAAGTGAGGCACAGAAGTCTTTTATGCACAGGTCAGTACTCTGTTGATTCCACCGGACAAGATCGTGATTCTACTTCTTACTTCAGATTATTGATATCTACATTTACAGTAGGGTTTTTTCTTAAAAGGTTATCCTGTTTACTCCAAAAGTAGATTGACAGTCAATTGTCAGTGGAGATATCTGTAAAGATGTAAATCATGTGCTGCTGTGTTAACAGTATGCAGTGTGAGACATCTGCAATTTGACACTGCAAATTTGAAGAAGTTTAGTAGGTTAAGAATGGGAGAGGCACTGTTTTCGGACAAAACAATGTTTACGGCTTGAATCTTGGTCAATTTGCTAAGTGTCATGGAAAATATCTACAAAATTATTCGGGATTTATAGGTGCCATAATGAGCTCCATTTTACTTTATGTAGCTCTAGGTGCTGGGACCTTTGTAAAGATGATTTAATATCCATGTTTAGCTATCCTTTTACCACGTTTCCTCTTTTTCACATATTACTGGTTATGCTAGTTACTGGGTTGTATGAATAATCGGTCATAAATTCTTCTTGCCTCTCTCAGATTTAATATTGCAGCGGATTTGGTGGAAGAAGCCAAGGACATTGGTGAGTTGGGTTTTGCAGCAATTCTTGTATGGATGCGGTTTATGGCCACAAGACAGCTAATTTGGAATAAAAACTACAATGTAAAGCCACGGTAAGGCATGTTCCTTCACAAATTTATTTACATTCATCTCTCCTTTGAGGTACATTAGACGTGGCAATATGGGTGGGTTGGTTAATGGGTGTTACTACGGGTCAAAACAGGTTGAGTCGAGTTGGAGCAATAAATTTTTTGTCCAAAATTCTTATAAATAATCAGTGTGATAAATATGATTACACGAACTTTTTATTTATAGTAATAATCTAACTTCAATGAATAAAACATTTTAGAAGGTTTTGTGCGTTAAAAATACACTTGAAGTGACTCTTGACCATTTATCTTTTAGCTGCTTTTTATTTTTTTGAATGGCAAAACACACACACACACAAACACCTCTTAAACCTAATCCTAACTCTACTCCTCTGTCCACGACGGGACATGAACCCACAACCTGGGAAACACCTAATACACTTGATATCGCTAGGCTATAAACCCTTTTGTTAATGGGTCATAATAGCCACCTCTAAGTTACATCTTCAGTGATTTCTGATGTACTGCACATAACAAAATGAGTTCTCCCATAAAAGATGCTTTTCTCAGGCATCCACATTTTTTGGCATGGTCTTTGTGTCTATGTTTGGTGCAGTGAGATAAGCAGAGCTCAGGATAGGCTCACAGACTTGCTTCAGAACGTTTATGTGAATTATCCACAATTCAGTGAACTTTTAAGAATGATAATGTCAACTGTTGGACGTGGAGGTGAAGGGGATGTTGGGCAGCGCATCCGGGATGAAATCCTGGTGATTCAGGTGGCTTAAAGTTCTATTATGTTCCTGTCATTCAATTTGCACAAAATCTCTCAATCACTCAAAGCTAATACTCACCTACTTGCCAACTTTAGAGAAATAATGATTGTGCCGGTGGAATGATGGAAGAATGGCATCAGAAGCTGCATAATAACACAAGCCCTGATGATGTTGTGATCTGTCAGGTATATTGCATGTGAAGCTGATTTATATTCTTCTAAACTTGTAGTACGCCTGTACTTGGTCACACATTGTTACACATTTTATTGCAGGCGCTAATTGACTATATTAAAAGTGACTTTGACATCAGTGTTTACTGGAATACGCTGAATACAAATGGAATCACTAAAGAACGACTTCTAAGTTATGATCGGGCCATTCGCAATGAGCCAAAATTCAGGAGCGACCAAAAGGACAGCCTTTTGCGTGATCTGGGAAACTACATGAGAACATTGAAGGTCTGGACTCTTTCCTATAAGTTTTTCCGTAGGTTTTTTGCATAAAATATCAGCATACCTTCACTTTTATTCCTGTTTAGTCATTATACTTTTTAGTACATTTCTGTCATTAAAAGCTGGCTCTTTGTCCCATTTGGGTCATTATAGCGTATTTTAGTGGTGACCCAAAAACAGAACAAGAACTAACGAACCAAATGGTACAAAAAGTCCGGATGATGACACATATGGGAGAAAAAAGCCATTTTCTTAATTACTCAAATGTACCAAAAAAGGTAAAATGACTAAAATGCGAAACCGCTTTAAGTATGGTGGTATTTAATGTAAAAAACCCCCTTTTCTTTAAGCATAATCCTTCTGCATGCTCTCAAATCGTTGTCATGCTCTCATCTTTTGCAGGCAGTTCATTCAGGTGCAGACCTTGAATCTGCAATTTCAAACTGCATGGGCTATAAATCAGAGGTAATACCAGTATCTTGGTCTTCTCCAACATGATAAACTGTAGACGCTGATATGTCAATCTGGAAACCGGTTAACTTACAAGATTACATTAAATCAAAATTTTTAAAAGTTCAGTGGTTTCTATAGGAGAAATACAAAGTTTGATACCTGAAATGGAACTCTTCCTAAAGTAAACTACCTTTTGTATGCCATTTTCTTCAAAATAACCTTCCTTTTTATTTTCAATATTTCAGGGACAAGGATTCATGGTTGGGGTGAATATAAATCCTGTTTCTGGTCTGCCATCTGGATTTCCGGTAATTATCTTTGGGTTTGTTTCTTTAGTAATGTCAATCACTTAGAAAGGAATTTCTTGAACTCTTTGATTTCTTCTCAACCTACAAAGTTTCGTACAGGAACTGCTTCAGTTTATTTTGGAGCATGTTGAAGATAAGAACGTGGAAAATCTTCTTGAGGTACTTGAAAGTTTCCTTTCCTACACTTTAGTGCCTAATTTATTGCACATAAAAACAATTATGAACTGTATTTTCGTGTCATAATAAAGAACACAATGATTTGTTTTTAATCCAGGGACTGCTAGAGGCACGTGAGGAACTTAGGCCATTACTTTCTAAACCAAATGATCGTCTCAAGGATCTGCTCTTTTTGGACTTGGCCCTGGATTCTACTGTAAGGACAGCCATTGAAAGGAGCTATGAGGAGTTGAACAATGCGAAGCCAGAGGTAAATCATACTTTCAGCAGTTCTTTTTCTGGTTTTGCCCTGTTAGCCTGCCAACACTATGCTGATTTGGTGGTTAATTAAAGATGTATTATTATTTGTTAAATCTGTGCTATATTTCTCAAGATTGAATTATCTGTTCTGTCAGAAAGTTATGTATCTCATCACTCTTCTTCTGGAGAACCTCATACTCTCATCAGACAACAATGAGGATCTGATCTATTGCTTAAAGGTAATTTCAGTAACCTTTGTCAACATGTCCTTTCTATAACTTGTGTTAGAGGACAGTAATATGGATAATTTGCATTATAAGGTCATGCACATCACGTTGATTCTTAGTTCTGGTCAGGAACTTTGCTTTCAACCATAAAAATGTAATTTACTTAAAAAAATGTTTAAAGTGACCAACTTTTAAAAGTTTTAATTTAGGGTAGAGTGACCTGGTTACCTGTCATAAATAATGAAATGGAAGCTGACGTCCTGGATACTTTGACCATGCTGATCTTTTTTTATGATGTGGCATTGACTTGACCGTCTGATATGGCATACTAAAACCAGTTAACTTACTAGATTTCCCTACATAAAAACTTTTGAAAGTTTGTTACAAGGTTTTGCCGGTAAAGAAAGTTTGTTGCCCTAAAGAGAAATCAGGCGTAAGTACTTACCTTTTTATGCAATCCGCCCAGTAAAATTGTTAAAATGAGTCGATTAATTTACCAGTTATAACTTTTGGGTCGTAATATGTCAAACTGATACGGAAATAAAATTTTGGACTGTTTTCTATAACATGTAGTAGTTCTACGGTTCGGAAGATTGATCCCAAATGAACATTGGGCGAGTCTGGTTTCTACTTTCATTCTCAATCTTGATTTTAAATACTAAATGATTAAAATCCATCGTCTCTATGTGCTTTGAAGGGATGGAATCAAGCACTAAGCATGTTGGAGACTGGAAATGGTAGTTGGGCACTTTTTGCAAAATCAGTCCTTGATAGAACCCGACTTGCACTTGCAAGCAAAGGAGAGTTTTTTCATCAACTATTGCAACCTTCTGCCGAGTACCTTGGAGCACGGCTTAATTTGGATGAATGGGCGGTAGGATATGATGTCATCATCTTTTTTTTTGAAATGTGGTGTTGTATTATAATATACGGATTTAATTATGTTATTTCTTTTCCTTTGAGTTTTATGTAATTATCTTGCACTTAAAATCTGTGCAGGTAAGCATATTCACTGAAGAAATGATTCGTGCGGGCTCGGCTGCTTCTTTATCATCATTGGTTAACCGACTTGACCCTATTCTTCGCAATGTGGCTCATTTGGGAAGGTTGGTTTTACTACTGTGTGGTTAGAGTTTATATAATTACAAAATTTCCCAGCTTTATGATGTCATTAAACCTTTTAAATGCAACTTCCTTTTTGTGGACAGTTGGCAGGTTATCAGCCCAGTTGAAGCTGTTGGATATGTTGTGGTTGTTGATGAGTTACTTTCTGTTCAAAACAAAACTTATGAATTGCCAACGATTTTAGTGGCAAAGTCTGTGAGGGGAGAGGAGGAAATTCCTGACGGTACAGTTGCCGTTGTAACACCTGACATGCCAGATGTATTATCTCATGTTTCTGTTCGAGCAAGAAACAGCAAGGTATTGGTTTTATAAAATTTGATATGCTATCTTTAAGGCATGCCCTCTGAATATTATTTACATATTCCCTTGCAGGTTTGTTTCGCAACATGTTTTGATACCAATATTTTGGATGATCTTCGAGCAAAAGAAGGGAAACTGTTGAAACTAAAACCTACATCAGCTGATGTAACTTATAGGTAATGTGCTGGTGCTTAGTAAATTAAAATTTAGTCTTAGTTGTCATTATTCATGTTCTCTCTCTCTCTCTCTCTCTCTCTCTCTGCGTGTATGATCCTAGTGAGGTGCAAGAAGAAGTTCTAAAGCAATCAAGTAGTGTGGAAGAGGGTGGTCCATCACCGAGTATAAAACTGGTTAAAAAACAGTTTGCTGGTAAATTTGCAATATCGTCTGAGGAGTTCACAAATGAAATGGTAATGTTTATACCGTCATTGTTATCTACATTAAAATAATCTCATACACTTACCACTATATTATCCCAACTTGTTCTGTCTTGCAATCTCCAGTATAATGTTATGTAATGTTTCATTTTCGTTGAACCTTTTTAAGGTTGGAGCAAAATCACGTAATATTGCATACCTTAAAGGAAAAGTCCCATCATGGGTCGGCATTCCTACTTCAGTCGCATTACCTTTTGGTGCTTTTGAGAAAGTTCTTTCTGATGAACTAAATCAGGTACTCTACATATGTAAATTGATATCCATTTCTTTTTTTTGAACGGCAAACACATACACCCATCCTATCTACACATATGTCAGTGACGGGACTTGAACCTCAATCTCATAGAGGGAGGAACACCTTAATCACCCCTAGATACAGCTAGGGAAAAGGTCCTTTAGTTAGATTGGTATCCATCTCATGGGACAATTTTGTCTTAGTTTATCGTCATTTTTCCTTTTTAGTGGTTGTGCTTTAGTATATAACTTTAAAGCACCAAAAGCTTGTCTAAAGAATACATTAAAATTTCAGGAGGTGTTTGAAAAGTTACAAATACTGAAGCAAAAATTAGTAGCAGGAGACATTGATGTGCTTGAGGAGATTCGCAAGACGGTTTTGGAGCTTGTCGCACCACCCCAGCTGGTAAATCTAATATTGCTCTTTAAGTTTTTAGTATCTTGATCAACTCAAATTATTGAATGCTGATGATAACGATCGTTATTTCAGGTACAAGAGCTGAAAAACAAAATGCAAGGCTCTGGGATGCCATGGCCTGGGGATGAAGGTCAACAGAGATGGGAACAAGCATGGATTGCTATAAAGAAGGTTAGAGGAGCAGGTTTTTTCATTTATGGAGGTGGCATTTTCGACTTGTTTAATTAGAAACGGGTTAATTCGGATTTTTATGTTTTATTTCTAATGAATCAAACAAGTAAAATCATAAAAATTAGCTAAAAATGAAATTGATCAAGTGCATTGAATATTCACCCAATGTACTTTAATGCCTAAAACCTATAAAATCATTTTATTAAAAAAATATGTTAATTTTTGACAAAAAAAGAGTTTCAGGTCAAACCTGACGCAACACACAAAAAGTTACCTTTTAAACCCATTACCCAACCCGTCCATTTTGCCACGTAATGGCTAATTGGCTATATGATGCAATGACTACTTATCCTATGCAACCAACCCCTATGAAGATCCTATACCCGTAGTATTTGAAGTCTTAAACAATTATATTAGTGTTTCTAAACATATGTTTCGAGTCCTATGAACATTATATTTATGAACATGTAGAATATATAATTTTGAAATTTATATGTAAAAAATTCCAATCCGAGTACTCGCTACTCCCCGCCCAGCTCCCGCCTAGCGAGTTTTGCAACATTGCCTATATGATGCAATGACTACTTATCCTATGCAACCAACCCCTATAAAGATCCTATACCCATAGTTGCTTTCTACCTTGCTGTTATATAGAATCCCATGATAACTATAAACTGCACATAGTGTTTCCATTTATACTTACTTTCAATTACCTAAATAAAATTTCCACTTTCAGTTATTATGATACATAAGGAACGGTTTTGCTCATCTTTTTCCAGGTTTGGGCTTCAAAATGGAACGAAAGAGCATACTTCAGTACAAGAAAAGTAAGACTAGACCATGATCTTCTATGCATGGCTGTCCTGGTTCAGGAAATAATAAATGCTGATTATGCATTTGTTATTCATACCACAAATCCATCTTCAGGAGATCCATCAGAGATATATGCTGAGGTGAAGTTATTTAATCTCGCTTATTTTGTTTAACTATTTGAAGTAATCTTCATGTGCTTGACCATCACTTAAATAACAGTAGCTGTCTAACCCAAACTAAACGAAACTCTTCCCTCTTTTGCAAATTTCTAGTTAATGGTTTGTTAATTGCCATTTTGCCCATTAACAATCATCGCGGATGAAATTGGTCTAAAAGCACTACCCTAGTCCTAATGTTTTAATACCTCCAAAAGTTGACTAATAATCAAATACTTAAAGTAAACTTTGTCATGTTGGAAGTCTCTCTCTCTCTCTCTCTCGGATGGAGTAATATTCAATTGATCAGATGTATCTGTGGAATCATAACAGGTGGTAAAGGGCCTTGGGGAGACATTGGTAGGAGCTTATCCAGGTCGTGCATTGAGCTTCATTTCCAAGAAAGACAAACTTGATTCTCCTAAGGTATTTAGTATGATTACTTTAGTTTATTAATATTTCCATCTTTCATTATTTAGGAATGAAGCTGTTTCTAATATCATTAGAATAAAACCTGCTAGAGGTGGCAAAATGAACAAGTCGGGTCACTGATGGGTTGGGTAAGGAGTCAACGCGATTAGTCTTTTATTCAGCTTGACCTGCCAACAATTTTCTGAGTCTTTAACTTACATTAATGATGTAATTATTTTGAGTGAAGTGATATAGGAATTAGGATGTTGTAAGTGGTTGAATACACCTTGGGTGACCTTCAACCCGCTTGACCTACTTGGCCCATACCACTTTGAGTTCAGCCCTTATTAATCCTACCTATTAGGCCAGCCCTTTGGATACAAAATATAACCCAGTCGACCAATTTTAAGTCATTGCCTCCTCTGCAACAAGCCCTTGTTGGATATGGAGCCTATTTTGAATCGGAGGCGGGTCTTCCCTTTTGCACATCTGCCTTATTAACCTTATATTTTATTCCTTTTCTGTCTGAATTATTCTTGTCAATATGCCTGTATATTTTTGTGTTAAAATGCGAGTCATGAACCATATAATAAATTATAGCAACATCCTAGGGTGCAAACAAAATGCTTAATGCAAATACCATATTCAATATAGTTACATTCTTCTTGTAAATATTTGCTTCATTATAAACCATACTAGATATTAACATGCCTGTCATATCATAGTAAGATTACCAATTAATTGCCTATGACCATGTTGAACTCTGCAGATTTTGGGTTACCCAAGCAAACCCATTGGCCTTTTCATAAGAAGATCCATCATCTTCCGATCTGATTCCAATGGTGAAGATTTAGAGGGCTATGCTGGTGCAGGACTTTATGATAGGTAAATTATTACTTCATTCCTCCCATGAAAATTTTGAAACCATATTACTTCCAACGTTTTACCTTCTGAATAAAGTTTAGGGCTAATTGCATAAAAATGCAAAGAGAGGATCTATATCATCCTACTAAATATTCCTATTTATCCTCCTAGTCGGTTGATCAACACAAGTGTCAAAAGCATGGGGTGAGATGAGGAAAGAGAATTAGTATATTACACATGTCAATCATTGAGTAGGTAGGAGGATGAGGAAATACCATTTTTCAAAGATAAAATTTGGTCCAATTTTCATCTTGGGTAACTAGTCAATTTGATGCCAACCATTTCCGGCAAACCTATCTACCTAGATAGAAAGTTGGTTAACCTTAACCTAGTAATTAATTAAAAATTGGTTAACCAAAATATAAAATTTTGAAGTTCCTTACCTTATAATAGAAAATAATGAAATATCATCTTTTATTCTTCGATAAAAAAATCTGGCTACCCAAATTAATAATTGCACAAACGTTGATTATTTTCTATGCAATCAGCCCTAAAGTTTAAGCTATATTTGACCTATTTCCACCATTGTCGTTACAAGGTGTTCATTTTGAGCTTGGTTCATAAAATGTACTTGGTTTGAGATCTAAGAACACATTTGTCATGTTTTCTTGTGTATCTTGGGCATACCTGATCAATTGTAATGCATTGTTTGAAGCTTTAAAAAGGTCTTATTTTTTATGCCTCTTCTAATTGCATCCTTGCTTTCTATTTTGACAATTGAAAGGGGAAAATAGTGTAAATGCGTAGCTAGGACAATTTTATTTAGGGTAACAAACTTATTATTAAAACTAATTTGACATAATTACATTGCCTTTTTATGCAAATTTGACACAAGTATGTCACTTTTTTGCAGAGGTCAGTGTTACCTTTTTTAAGAGTTTTAGGAGTTTGTTACCTGGGAAGAATGTGATAGAATTTCGACATAAATATGTTATATGTTTACGCAATTCCCCATTAAAAAGCCGAAAATGGACAGCTCTTTTGTGTTAATCTCTATTGAGAAACATGTATTATTTATCAATATTCATAGTAGACAAAGAGGTAATTACAAGGAAACCAAATCAACTACCCCATATGTATCCTAATTATAGAAAGATAAGCTTACAACAGAAAAGTCATAGATACCAACACAACTTTTCCTTAACAGTGACCCTTTTTGTGCAGTGTACCTATGGATAAAGAAGAAAAGGTTGTACTTGATTACTCGTGTGACCCATTGATCGTTGATGGAAACTTCCAGAAATCGATCCTCTCAAATATTGCTCGTGCAGGAGATGCTATTGAGAAGTTATATGGATCTCCACAAGACATTGAAGGCGTGATACGAGATGGGAAGATCTATGTTGTCCAAACAAGACCACAGATGTGATTCTGTTTGGTATGTCAAACTTGTGTTAGTTAGTCCATACAAAATCCACAGAAATATTTATATAGCTACAAGAATAATTTGGTTAAGCTCAAAATGCTGTCACGAACATGCTTGTTTAACTTCTTAAGTAAATGTATTCATATTTATATATTCATCCTTCTCTCATATTTTTAAGGGTTGCATCTATTTGTGGTGGGAGTTCTGGCGGGTAAGGTAACAAGTTAAAAAGTTTAATCAATGGGAAATGACATAGCATTGGAATACACATATATAATAACTTCAAGACGAAATCCTTGTTCTAGACACTATGATCTTAAAAACATCAAGAAATACAAACTACACAAACTTAAAACTCCTCGTCATTGTTGGGATATAACTTGAAATGGTTTGGAAGATATTTGAAATTGAAAAACCAAGGTGCTCGGCATGCAGCATGTGTGTTCGGCGTGCAGCAGAAGTGCTCGGCGTGGGGCCTCCAATGTTGCTCGGCATGGGCTCCTGCTCCATGGTGGAGCAGGCAGATTTGAGCCTAAGTCATTCTTGGTCTTGTACGGCTGGAATCTTCTAATTATGTTAATTTCTAATTAGAAATTAGGGTTTCTTGTTTAGTTATAAATATCAAGTACGGGGTTCAGTCATATGTACATCTAACACTCTGAGATAACAAAGAAGTCTTTGTTCTTGTCCATGGACGTAGGTCTTGACCCTGACCGAACCACGTTATATCTTGTGTTTGCTTATTTTGTTTGTTATACGTGCTTGAAGGGTGTCTCAATCCTTACAGTCACAAGGAAACATGGATATTCTTGTGCACTCAACATAGTGACCGGGATGCCAAGACGTTAACCCACACTTCGTTTACACGTCCACTAAGAGGTGATGACGATTTGTATTGTGCAATGGAGTAGGAGCTTTTATCCTCAGAAACTGAAATGTTTTTCCCATTGAAAAAGAAAGATTTAGCCAATGCAAACCCAAGATACGATCTTTCATTACCGATGGTATTATCTTGAGCAAAGCCTGCAAATGTTCCAACTGCTATGCATGCAATGGCTTTTGAAATTGGAAATATGCAATTATAATTGAGGGGAAGGTGTTGGAGGCTTTGATGGAAGTCGCATGCTGACCAAATAGTTTGAACCATTGAGTGTTAATGTGATGGTAGTGAGAAGGATAGGAATTGTAATTTTTAATTTGGTGTTGTCTTCATTTGCACCATGAATCATGTATTGATACAACCTGAGACCAAAATAAAACATATGTGAAAATAACAATTTAGTCGGTAATTAATAATATCGGGTGAAAAATAAATGACGTCATACTTTCAATTTCAAACTTTTCTTTTAATTATTATATATTATATTGTTATGTTATTTTACATAATTATGCATGTCATCCCATTTAATATTGAACTTTAAAGAAAATAAAACAAAAACTAACCTAAAAGTTGATGTTCTTTTATCTTTAACCGCCAACCAAAACTAATCTTAGTTATTTATTTACCTTTTAATCATTTTGATATAATACTTCTCCATCAATAAAAAGAGTAATGTCCATATGTATCATCCAAGTTTCAGGGTAATTTACAAATTTTCAACTTTATATTGTCAACATCAGTCCAGTTTTTTTTTTTTTTAATTATATTTACCAACTTATCTATCAACTTTTTTAATAAAAATAAATTTACAGCATAAAACATAAAATTAGGGCTGACAAATCCTGACACGACTCCAAACCCAACTCAAACCAAACACGACCTAGGTCACACAAATATAACACGAAACTGAATTGGGTCAGAAATAAATTAACCTCAAAATGACACGAAACTGATCGATATGAACACTTTAAATGCATCATGCTTTCGACATCACACTAGGCTTGTTGTGGCATCACTTGAAGGGGTGTTCAAAACCGGATATCCGAAATTTTTGGATAGTTGGTTTCAGTATCCGAATCCGAAATTTCGGATTCGGATATCGGATATCCGAAAATTTCAAAAAACTTGTATTTTTATATAATTTTTTTAAAATATAATTATTAAATAACCATATTTTAAACTTTAATCACCAAAAAATAGCTAAAAT
>JAUEJL010035857.1:0-21152 GCA_032274825.1 Drosophyllum lusitanicum
GGAAGACTCATTTAAGAACAGTATTTATTGTGAGAATCGCGAGAACCAATCTTGACCCTTTATTAAAATAACTCAATGGCTAATAATAGTAAATGCACATTCGTGCACTCACTAATAAGGGGTATTTTAGAAAAATCAAGCCGGACTTATTAATGATAGTCTATCTGGACGCAATTAACGGTTGGGTAACTTAATAAATGGGCAAAATATCCTTGTTAATTAGGGGGAGAGTTCATTTGAGAAATATTCTTAGTGCAAAAACTAATTTTAGCTCTTGATTAAAATAAATCAATAACTAATAAGGGGAAGGTTCATTAATAAATCATTAATGACTCATTAGTTGTTCATTACTCATTAGTGACTTATTAATAGGTGTATTTTGAGAAAATCAAACTTCATTAAATAATTACTCAATCATCTATCGGACGCAATTCATGGTTGAGTAAACATATAAATGACCAAAATACCCTCATTAACGAGCACTATTGGTGGTTATAAATGGTTGTCGCGTTTCTCGCAATAAGAACAGTTTTCAAATAAATTTCTTTAGGGAAAAAATTCAAATAAAATTTTTGTGTAACATCATTAATAATTTATTAATAAGAGTATTTTGATCATTTATTTATTTACCTAACATGGTAAAAAATGATGACATGGAAAGTTAACAAGAAATCTAATCTAAATAAAACTAAAAATGTTGACTACGTCGAAACTTTAAGTAAATATTACTCTTATATTTTTAAAACTAAAACATTTCTAACGTTTTAAGATTTTAACTATAAAAATGAACTTAAAATTTTATTATCTTTAATTTTAACTATAATAGTTTTTTCAAAAGGTAAATATGCGGCGAAGTGAAAACCCACGAGAGAAAGTGCGTGTGTGTGTGTTTTGGTGACAAATTACGAGGGATAGCCGGATATAGTTAGCTACCAAGTGTGAGGGATCACGCATGACGTATTACGAGGGATATGCATATTATTTCATTTTTATGTTTTGTATAATATTAGTGTATATTTTGTTATAATAATAATAATAATAATAATAATAATAATAATAATAATAATACTTATATAAAGGGCAAAATACGTGAAAATACAAAAAACTTTACCAATATTGCTATTGTATGCAATTAACTTTATTTTGTACATCAAAATACATACAACTTACAAATTTTGTTCACTGTATACAATTGGTAACCTGATTACCAGGTTACCGGTTATCCATTGTATACAATTAACAAAATTTGAAAGTTTTTTGTATTTTTAGGTACCAAAATTCTTTCATTTTTTTCAGTTTACCGGTAAGTTACCAGTTATAATAGGTAACTTGCATACAATGAACAAAATTTGTAAGTTATGTGTATTTTTAGGTACAAAATAAAGTTGATTGCATACAATGACAATATTAACATAGTTTATTGTATTTTCGTGCAATTTACCCTTTTGTTATAATCTATTTTTTATTTTTATTTTTTTGAAACTTTAATGCTCCCTTTCCCGTTGACTGGTACGACAACAATGTAACATGGGGAGCATTACGATCGATTTCTTGAGTATCCAGCAGGCTACAAAGCCGCCGTAGCCATCGCTTCTTGTGTAAATGCGATCTTTTTTAGTGCTAAAAAGACACATCTTCGTCTTTGCAAGCAAGTTTTCCAGTAACCCTAAAAGGTTTTACAGCACACGCAATTGTTTAAGCAATTCAACCACTGTAACTGATGCTCTTAGTTTAGCGGATGACCTGAGGTCATCCATACTTGGAAGCCAGATTCATGGTCATACAATCAAACTGGGTCTATCAAACGATGTTTTCTCCCAAAACAATTTGATTAAAATGTACACCAATTGCAAGATGTATAGTGATGCACGCAAGGTGTTTGATGATATGCCTGACAGAAATGTGGTTTCTTGGACTTTGATTTTATCTGGAGCAAATAAAAACGGAGAGTATGGGGTGGCTATGGAGTCATTTATCGATATGACGCGAATTGGGTATTTCCAGTCAAATGAGTTTGCTTTAGGAAGTATCATGAAAGCATGTATTAACATTGGAGCTCTCGACTTTGGTCTCTGCATCCACTGTTTTTCTGTTAAGATTGGAATGGAAAGAAATGTTTTTGTAGGTAGTTCAATTCTGCACATGTACTCTAAATATGGATATATTGAAGCAGCCGAACGGTTTTTTGAGGGTTTAAACAATTGCGATCTCGGCTGTTGGAATGCCATGATGGGAGCCTATGTACAATGTGGTTATGGCCTTGAAGCTATCAATATCGTATCATCTGTGCACTCTACAGGAGTCCTTATGGATGAATTTACTTACATTCATGCTCTTAAAGCGTGCTCAATTACATGTGATTTTGATTTTGGAAGCCAGATTCATGGACTAATTGTTCGAAATGGTTCTGAATTGATGGTTACATTAATGAACTCATTGATAGATATGTACTTCAAAACCGGGGCCAATGATCATGCTTGGAAGCTTTTTCAAACAATGGAGTGCAAAGACATTGCATCATGGAACACCATATTATCAGTGTCTTCTCAGGTTGCAGGTGTTGACCAGGTTGTAACCATATTCTCTGATTTTATGGTATCGGGATTAAAACCCAACTATATAACGTTCTCAATATTGTTTCGAATGTGTGGGGACGTTCTCGAGTTTTACCTAGGCCAACAGTTGTACGGCCTTGCATTGCGTCTTGGTTTACATGAGGACCCCCATATCATCAACTGTCTTGTTAGCATGTTCTGTAGATGTAATACAAAAGAAATTGCACGGTCGGTTTTTGACTCCATTCCTTCAACAAACTTACAAAACTGGAATGAGATGATCCATGGGTATAACTTGAGTTCTGATCTTGAAGCCCTCAAACTTTTTACCAAATTGTGGGCTTCAACTATTAAACCAGACGAGTGCACATTTTCTTGTGCTGTGGAAGCATGTTTCAAGACTGAAAATGCTCAAGCAGGTAGACAGATCCATGGGATTGTAATCAAATCTGGTTTTGCTTCGAATGGATACGTGTGTAGCTCACTCATTCATGGCTATGCTAGATTTGGATTTCTGATTGATTCATATGCGTTTTTTTACCAAAAGATGGACATAGTATGTTGGGGTGCTCTAATTTCTGCATTGGTAGATCAAGGCTACACAAGTGCAGCCATTAGGGATTTCAATCATTTTAAAGAAGATGGGCAAAATCCTGACAAGTTCATTTTAGGAAGTGTTCTAAACGCTTGTGCTAGCATTGCATCTCTTAATCTAACAAAATATATGCACGGTCAAGTTTTCAAATTTGGGCTTGATACAGACGAATATGTTTCTAGTGCAATGGTCGATGCATATGGAAAAAGTGGAGATATCAAGGGTGCGACTATTGTTTTTCACGAGTCTCGCAAATATGCTGACGTGGCTCTTTATAATACAATGATAATGGCGTATGCTAACCATGGTCAAGTAACAGAAGCCATGGAAGTTTACAAGATGATGAAATCCACCAATTTACAGCCGAGTCAATCCACATTCGTGTCAGTTTTATCAGCTTGTAGTCACGCGGGTCTTGTTGATCTTGGCCGTACGTTATTTAAATCAATCAAACTAGATTATAAAATGGATCCATCCCCAGATAACTATGGTTGTTTGGTGGATTTATTATCAAGAAATGGATATCTGCAAGAAGCCAGGGGCGTGATCGAGGGGATGCCATTTCCTGCTTGGCCAGCCATTTGGAGATCGTTTCTTAACGGATGTCGGATACATGGTGACAAAAAGCTCGGGAAAGAAGGTGCTGAGAAATTATTTGACATGTTTCCGGAGAGTAAGACAGCAGCAGGGTATGTGTTGCTGTCAAAGATTTACTGTGAAGATGGTAACTGGGAAGATGGTTTAAAGGTGAGGAAAGAGATGGTTGATAAAGGTATTAGGAAAGACTTTGGATGTAGTTGGATTAATGTTTAGACAAATGACAAATACAAGTCCCTTGTAATCCTAGAATGGCAAAACATGAGTATTGTTGTTCGAGTTTTGCAAAATACAGATTGTTTTATAAATATGAAATTAACCAAACTGTTTCGATAACTGATGGTTCTGTTTTTAGTTTTAGGTTAACTGATCAGGACGGTTTGATTGAGATTAAATTAACTGAACATGCGCACTTAAATACTTTGCATTTCTTTTATATATTAGATTATATATATTAATCGATGGTAGCGACTGTGTGTGGTCGGTGGCATTTGCGTTCAACAAGTTTCGGTTTTTGGAAACGGTTTTTGTTTCCAATTTTCCGAAATCCTTGTTTGTTTCTATACGAATTTCACATATGATTTTATGCATTGACTCAAAAATTCAACTTTCATTTTGATTCGATTTGAACCTCGAATTCGATGCTCGTTTCAATTTGATTTGATTTTCGATTTTACTTTTTGATACAACTTATATAAATCAATATAATAAACAATGTGAGGTGACTTCTATCAAGTACCAATTATAACGAGTATACGATTGGCCGACTATACGAGAGAGAGTGAGAGAATGAAATTTGAGATATGGTTTTATTCTTGAGGCTGTTTGGTTCATTCTTTGAATAATGGAAGGATTTCAAATCCCTCGAGAATTCAAATCCAATCCCATGTCATGTTTGGTGCACATAAATTGAAATTGAGATTTCAAGATTAGGGCAACAGTGATACTTACGGTCAGAGCGGTCGTTGGAGGTGAAGGCGATGATCTAGGCGGCAATGGAGGAGGCCAGCTACGGAGAAGGCCTAAAAAGGTGGAGTGGCAATGGTGGAGGCTGGCGAAGGTGGGGGAGAGCGGTGGGGACAGTGATGATGGAGGCCAACAATGGGGAAGGCCGGCGAAGGTGGTCAAGATGGTTGGGGCTAGAGCGGCGAAGGTGGTCACAATGGTTGGGGCTAGAGCGGCGAAGGTGGAGCTAGTCACAGGTGGAGATTGGAAATCCCAAGCTTATGAGATTTAAAATTCTTGGGGGTTAGGGAGGATTTACAAATTGTACCCTTATTTGAATTCACGATTCTGGCTTTATAATTAAAAATTTAAAAAGTAATGCGAATCACTTTCATATTGTCAGATAGATCGTAACTAGAACTTATTTTTTGTCAATTAGTTTGGGTTAGATAAAAAATTGCCGGCATCAAAATTTTAAAGATCCAATTAGCAATAATAAGTTAATATATTCTTTATTCATAAAACTTCATGTAACAAATCTATAATTTATTACACAACGTATAAATTAAAAATATAACTAATTAAAGAGTAAATCACAAATTTCATCATTGTGGTTTACACCAAAGTTTAGTCCTAAGTTAACAAAAAATACACTCATAATTTCTGTTTTGGAAATAGATTACAAATTTGGTCTTATTAGTTCGTTAATAGATTACTAACAAATTTCTATTTTGGAAATAGCTATCCGACTATTTGAAATAAAAAACTAATTACAAAAATGGTCCATATACTTATATTTTTTATAAAAACAAACTAAATAAATAAATAAAAGTTAGTCCCCAACTCTGATCAAAATCGCAATCATCCTCTCATGTTGTGATTAAAAATAGCCGGTCATGTTCTCTCACAAACATGAGGGTGAGCCCCTAATCTTGATTTTATATAAGGGTCTCGCTCTCATGTTTGTAAGAGAAGATGATCACAACACGAGAGAATCTAAATCCCTCTCATTTCTCTCTCTCTCTCTCTAGGAATTAACAACCTTAAATCTACATCTCTCTATTTACGAAGGCCACCAACGACCATCACCCTCACCAACCACTATTGCCTCCGCTTCCAACTGGCCCTCACCTAAACTCATGGGCCTGCTATTGCCTCCACTCTCAAGTAACACCATTGTTGCCACTTTTCATTTAATTTTCTCTAGTTTCTACTTTGTTTAGATCTAGAATATTTATATGTTTGTGTTTCAACTTGTGTGTTTTTCAAATTTGGTGCATATGTATGTGCCAATGTTTGTAGTTTTATGTGTGTGAGTGGGATCTATGCTTGTATGTGTGTTAGTTCTTGTCACCAATTTTGGTGCGTGTTAGTTATTCAATGTGCGTGTCTCTTTTAGTTTTGGTCACTAATTTTGGTGTGTTATTATTTGTTACCAATTTGGGTTTGGGTTTGTGTTAGTCTATCAGTGTTAGCTTTGGTCACTACAAGCATAGTGTTAAATGTTTCTATGTGTTTTTGTTTGTGACTTTGATGTGTAGGTGCGTGTTCCAATTAATTTGATTTTGTATGTTTTTTATTTTAATATCAAATATTTTATAGTGTAGAAAGATGAAAATCCCATAGGTACTATGTATTACATTGAACACTACTTATATAGTACAAATACAAAAAAACACTAATAGATCTTGATCTATCGATACAATCAAACTGGTTTATTCTATACTAAACTCTAATATACCTTATTGTACATATGTCTAATAGATGGTGAATTATGGATGGTATTAAAAACAAAAAAAAAATCTTGAAGAAATAAAAAATTTTCAAGAAAATTCACAACGACAAAGTCAATTTAATGAATCGAGGAATCAAGCCTATAAAAAGTTAATGAATTAGAGTGAAAGAAGTGAGTGTGGTGATGGTGTGATAGGTTGATCACTTGGGTGGTGAGATGTGCTACTCCATAAAGGTGTGATGAAAGTATGAATAAGATGAAGAGTGTGTGTAAGAAGAGGTGGGTCGATATGTGTTCTTTTTTTACTTTTTAAAATTTTAATTTGTTAGTTGAGTAATATATAAGTCTTATATAATTTGATGTTACGGGAGTCACCAACGGTCACTATAAAGATAATAGTGAGTTAAGTAAGATAAAAAAAATGATGCGAGTATTAACCACTCCGGTTACTACCAAATTAAAAAACCAACTTTTGTAAAAACTCTTTAAAATAAAAACCGTACTATCAATTTTCATAACCTTGGAAATCAATGATAAAATTAAACGTAAAACATAATGATTTCTTCTTTCAGGTCTCTAAATAAAGAGTCTAAAAACGTCATATCACCGGTTTAACATCGAACCCCGAAATAAATAAAGAGTCATGAGTCATGCATCTTAGTCTACTTTACATACACACCCTAATCTATACATTTGAAGCTATTATTAGAAGACAACTTGATATAAGGTTATAAGTCCTACACCTTAGGATGTGTTCGGCAACGGGCTTATCGGAGAATAATAGGGGCTTGGATTCTATTTTTCATAATCCCCAGCCCTCAAGCCCCGCTCGTGTGTTAAAATCTTAAGGAGATTATTAAAAACATAATCTTTCGTAAGCTCCAAAAAATAAAAGTTTTTTCAATTAGTTTATGATTTGCAATTGAAATTATTAATTAATCAGTCCAGCTCCGGCCTTTTTCGTCAAACATACTCTTAGTCTACTTTGTATATAGACATTAAGTAAGTTACGACTTACGTGAACAAAAATACATCGTTACAATCGACACATCGTACGTACTGGTGAGTTGGTCGGACTTCTGCGTTGTTTTTTTTCTTTTAATTTCTTCCGGTCCGATAGCCACTTGCTGTGCAGGAAGGACCCTGCCGACTACCGTATTAATCTACCAAAGTAAACGGGCCGTAATACCCAACCAGCAGGTACAACTACAACTCTACTCTTCAAACATACATCAACACATCATCATCATCATCATCATTACCAGTCGTTTCTGAATCTTGATCCTCAACTGATAGTTTCTTCTGCTGCTATGGCTACCAATGGGGCTTCTTCTGTGGTCAGTTTATTATCTTACACTGTTTTTAGGGATCTTCTTCTTCTTCTTTTTTCTTCAAAATTTGTTTGATTTCAATTGGATTTTGTTGTTGTCACTTGATCAATCAGAGAGATGGAGATGGGGTTAATGCTACGGAGACTAGTTTGGAAAAGATTAAACGACAATTGGCATCTGGGTCCGGTAGAAACCTCTTGCAGGGTCCTCTTCTCAAGCGATCTGAAACGGTATTCTCTATACTTTTTAATTTGAGATCAAATTGCTTCAATTTAACTATGGAGTTTGTTTTATTCGCTCCTTAATTTACCTTTGGGTTGGTACTAATCTGGGTGATTATTAGGTTTTTGAACAAGGCTTTAATTCACCATCAGTTTATTATTACAATGATTACCCAATTGAAAGAAAAGTCTACCAATTGATCATGCCTTTACTTGCAGGGCATGAAACCCTAATTCTACTTGGAGAATACTAGTAGAGACTAAATCCCAAAATATTGGACCAAAGCTATTATTTTTCTAAATTTAGACCAACTAACAATCAAGAAGACCAAGTAGCTGATAAATGAAGCACTTTCATGCCGTCCCCCCCATCATTCTCCTATCCATTTAGAATCTTCATCCTTGAATCTTGAAATTTGGGTTTGTGCAAACAATCTTGATGACTTGTAAAGGAACTGGGTAGAATTAAGAAATTTGGATGCTCCATATGAGCTGAAGTATGAACTGGATTATACTGGCAACATAAAGAAGTAATTTTATGATTCTTAGTCATACATGGTAGCACAACACGTATAGATGTCTCAATCTGTGCAAATGAGTTGAATGGCTCAAGGAAACCCCAATTAGATATGAGGGCTTTGAAGAAACATCGGCGGATCAGCCACTACAAAGCACCTTGCTTATATTATTTCACGCTATTTTCTTTTGTAACCTGATTCAGTAATCTTTGATTTGCATGACACATAATTTGATTTGAAAACACAAAGTTATGGGCAATTAATAGCTGGAAGCAGTGAACAATCATAGTTGAAGGTTATGTGTAATAATCTACCATAGGGAAACTGTATGGTAAGCCTGTCTCCATAATGCATTCATTGTTATAGTTAGATATAAAGAGTACAGATAATAGTTATTGTGTTGTGTACTCAGACACATAATAATAAATAAGTTTTGTTGTTATGGATAAAAGGGTTAGGAAGATGATGATAGCTAGTGGTCTTAATCGATGGAAGGCTAAACAAGTGAAGTGACAAACTAGAAATCAAAAGTGTTTGGCCAAACACATTTTTAACTTTCATCTTGTCAATGGAATAAAATTAAAAAAATTAAATTCATATAACTAATAATCCAGCATGCTTAGTGAGATGGAAAAGTGCGGAGAATAACCAGTAAAATAAAAAAAAGCTTAATTTATATCCATGTTATAGTACCATTTTTGTTCACTGTAACAATCTTTTGATGAACTTAAACCGGATAATAATAGACTATTGTTATAGCTGTTTAATCTGACCTCTAGCTTCAACTGTTTGTATTGTAAATAGCTGAGGAAATGGAATGAGAGATGGGTGATCCTAGACCCAACAACAGGAAAAATGGAATACAAGTAAGATGCTATGCACCGGTTACTTCTATTTTTTCCAATGGAAAAATCTGCATTGATTCTAGCAACTATAAATGTCTATTGCAGAATCAGGAGGAATGATCCAGCTGTCAAAGGAACGATAGTGTTTGATTCAAATAGCACAATCATGACATCACCCTACAACTTCCAGTAAGATCACTGCTGGACACTAAAATATTATTTTGAAAGGCATTTGATGGATATCAGACGATTTCTAATATATTATATGTATTTGTTTACTTTCAGTGGTCTGCCGAAGTATGACAACTGCATTATTTGTATCCACCATATTGTTCCTTTTGGATTTACATAAAATGTTTTCCACTTATTTCAATAAAAAAATGTCAGTTACTAGGACAAAATATGCAGTTATATCTATCCCTTTTTCATGTTCTTCTTTGTATAATATCCCATATGCTGGAGAAACAGTTACATGTATAACCCTAACTTGATTTATTAGATATTGCAACACCACAGAAAAAAGAATATTTCCTCTGTGCAGAAACTCCAGGAGCAGCTAGAGCTTGGGTGGCGACATTGCAGTGAGTTATTTTATGCTTTCACATTATTGAAATTAATTTTTCTTTAGCTATGATCGCTTATAAGTCATGCTTTGGATGACTACAAATTATCATTCATTGATCTCGATTTGAAGTCACGGAAAATTTAGATCAAAATAAATGTAACATATGGCCAAATTATGACCACAAATAGTCATTCATCGATCTCGATTTGAAGTCATTGAATTATTAGATCAAAATAACAAAACATATGGCCAAATTTCCTACCATTGTGAGCAAGCCTGCCCGGCAATAAGGTCTTCAATACTATGTAGTGTGTTCCACAAAATGTAGATAGGAGTAATTAGTTTACTTACTTATGTATGAATGTTTTTATTCTCTTCACAAACAACAGTGCGACACAGTTGGTATTACGAGCTCATAAGGAGGCTGTGAACTCGTTAGCTGGAAATAGTTCTGCAAAATTAGGGACAGTTTCTGCTGTTGTTGCTGCTGCAAGTTCAACTGCTCTGGAATCTTCCAAAGAAATTGAGGCAGCAATGCAGATTTCAAGAAGAAATGCTTTGGGATCAGTGATGAACACAACACCTGATGGCCCTTTGGATGATTTAACAATCATGAAGGTATGGAACATCTAGTCAATATTTAGTACCTAATATAATTGACAAAAATTTATGCTCGCATAGTTATAATTATGTGAAAAGGCAATATGATTAGTAATTTTATCTCACTGTAGGAGACACTAAGAGTTAAAGACGAGGAGCTGCAACACTTAGCCAGGGATATTCGTGCTAGGGATTCAACAATTAAGGAGATAGCAGAGAAGCTAACTGAGACAGCCGAAGCAGCAGAAAGTGCAGCATCTGCAGCTCATACAATGGATGACCAACGGAGAATCGCAACTTCAGAAGTTAATCGCTTAAAGAAAGAGTTGGAAAAACAAGCAGCTTTCTACAGCATGAAGGTTTGTATATATAAAATTTAGAGGTGGCTGATGTGGGGGTCTGGTGGGTTGAGTAATGGGTCAAAACGGGTTTGGGTTGCAACGGTTCATTCTTTGGTATGTGTCAAATTTAGTTGTGTCGGATCGGGTTGATCTGCAAACATTTTTTTGTCCACTTTTTGAAGTATTATATAAGTAATTACTGCATTGATTATAATTAAAATAAATTCGTATATAAAATAATCTAATCTTGGAATTAAATTTTGGAGGTTTTATGCATTAAAAGTAGACTTTGGGTGACTTTCAACCAATTTGTCCCGTTCCCCTTTTAACAAAATTGTTTGATTTGACCTGTTTGAGATAAGGAACATACTAAACATGTGATTATTTTACAAATGCTGTTTTGGTTTTATAGTTAAAGGAATCTGAAGAAAAGGTGATGGTTGTAAATAAAGAAAGAGAGCAACTTATGAAGCAGCGAGACTCTTCTCATCAGGAAGCACTTTTATGGCGTTCTGAACTTGCAAAAGCAAGGGAACGTGTGGTGATTTTGGAAGGTGCTGTTGTCAGGGCCGAGGAGAAGGTCAGGGTTAAGGATGCAGAGGCTGAAACTGCAATAAAAGAGGCAACAGAGAAAGAAACTGCTGCTAGAAAGGAAAATCAAGAGCTTTTGGCATACATTAATATATTACAACTACAACTTCAAAGGTTCGTTTAACTAATTGAACCAACATCTCACTACGCTGTTTAAAGGGACAAAATGGTAATACCTGATGGGTAGGGTTGACATGAAACACACATTTTCCAAATGTTTTATTCGTAGTTAGTTTGACAAGTATACAACAATAACCACCATACCAATCCCACCTAAGCAAGGAATGTGGATGGTAAGATGTAAACAATCATATGATTCGTTGCTCAACCCGAGGATGGAGAGACTGCTTCTATAAAGACCTATGGCTAATCATGTGTCGTTTGAAGTTGTAATTTATTGAAATTGAGTTAGTTTGACAAGTATGATTTCAAAAATCAAATGATTTCAATTATACTCTTTATTTTTTGAATCAAATGATTATAGGAGGTTTATGCATAATATACAAGTTGGGCGGCTCAAAACCCATTCAGCCGGATAATCCGTTTTCTTTTTTAGCTTCTTTTTTCTTTACCTGTTTGATCATTAGCTTTAAAACATAGACAGACAAGACCTGTTCATAAGTAAAAAGGCTCAAATTTACCCCCTCCGCTATACCTCATATTAGTTGCCGACTATATGTTTTGTTAGCAGGTAGCAGAAGAATACAAAGCATGCCATCTTAACTTTTCCAAATTTTTTATACTTCTTTGTACACAATTAGCGTTCAAGGATGATTACTAAAAATTTAATGTTTCAAGAGTGCCTTATTTTTTTAATAAAATGTTCAAAGAGGTTTTATTGATTAAAAATACTTGTTGGGCGACTTTCAGCCATTATATGACCCGTTTCCTCTTTAGTCTTTTCTTTACTTTTTTACCCTATAGGACACATTAAAGATAAAACCGTAGCCCAAATTCATTTATAACTAACTGAATCAAAATTGCCACATGTAACGCTGTACGATAGGTTGATAGTATCCTCATGTTAGTTGCTGATGTGGCACTTATGTTTTCTAAACAGGCAGGAGGAGAATACTAAACAAGTCTTGGAGGAGAGAGGAGAACCTTGCTCAGATGGCAATGCGCAGCCTTTGACAAAACACGTGCACCCATCCGAAGAAAATGTCGATAAAGCCTGCCTTAGTGTTTCTAGGAATATTCCAGTTTCAGAGAGAAGTTTAGTTCACCCACCGACATCAACGAGCATCCGTCCTATTGGTGAGGGTGAATGGAATGATATAGAGGCAACCGAAGCAAGAATAGCTGATGTTAGGGAAATTGCACCCGATACCGAAGGTAACAGTTTGGATATTCCTGTTCTTTTACAGTCAAATGATGGTCAACAGCAGGAAGGAAATGCGTACCATGCGGATGTTCACACGTTTAGACAACCCGATGATTCTCAACAGGAACAAACGACCGATTCCTACCATCAGCCTTAGATGTATGGGTTAAACCCGAAAAGAGAAAAAGGAAAAAACTGTTTTTTCGTTGTTACTAAGGAAACTTGTTTTGGTTTACAGGGTGAATGAGTTGTGAAAATGATTTATAGAGTGACTTGTGAAAGTTTATATTGCTGACTTTTGAGGTTTTTGAATGGACTGTTTATGTTAACCAGTTTAAGATCATATGCAGGCAGTGGGATTGACCCCTTTGTTGCGGTGTGTTTGGATATGGGTTTTGGAACTAGTTACTTAATTAGTTATTTCAAAGTCATGGTCTTGGAACTAGTTAATTAGCTTAATAATTTTGAAATCTAACTTCAAATCATAGCGAAAGGTACCTGTAGTTTGTAACTTTAAACTTATTAAGATGTTGAATCTTCTCCTATCTACGCATTTGAGATGAGTTCTCGTAAAATATCTCGCTTGGACTCTTCCTCGTCCTTCAATCTATGTGAGATGAGTTATAAAATAACGAGTTTTAGATAATCACAATCTTCGCAAAACTTGTTCGCATTGTTAATTATTTTTTTTCAATTTTTATTACCTTAATTTGAGAGTTTACTCTTTTCAACTAGTCGTTTTGCTGTCTCATGAGAATGACTATTTGTTTTGTAGCAAGAGTTTGTAAAATTACTCGAACTAATGTTACACAACATTAACACATCCAAACAGTATTCCATACGTCATTTGTTTATGCAGCCTAGCCAAGGCAGAAATCTTAATAAGCAATTTGATACCCCCCTAAAAAAACCATTTTCATGTATGTGACTTGCCTTCATTGATCAGTCCTACGGCCAAATTAAAGAAGGTAAGTTGCATAGCACCGACGATCTCACAGACAACATAAAGGAGGTAGAACGCATAACCCGAAACTAAAAACATATGTCAGGGCTTGATCCCTAAGCCTCCACTACATATTCCATGTCTCTAATCGCTAGACTATCATCACGAGGACTATATGAATTACGGTATTAGCAACGTAATGTAACTGAGTGAAAATCTTGGAAGAAGTATTTCGGTTAGGTTCCAAAATCCAAACTGTAGTGTTATACACATTCCCAACTACATGGATTCAACAAGTAAAAGCTAACATTCACACATAAACAGCAAGATTTGTCTATTAAATAAGGTCATACATAAACAATAAATAGGACTATTATCAACACTAAAGGTTGTCCATTCAACCTCGATTTGAAGAATAAGAAAACCAAAACCTTCATCGATCTTGATTATTATCAACACAAAAGAGAATAAAAACAAAGAAAGAAAACTTGTCCCTTGTTCTGTCTTGTTATGTGATTTACATCTTTCTTGATTTCAGTTTTACTCGACACCCCATC
Organism: Drosophyllum lusitanicum; assembly: GCA_032274825.1. Classification (NCBI taxonomy): domain Eukaryota; kingdom Viridiplantae; phylum Streptophyta; class Magnoliopsida; order Caryophyllales; family Drosophyllaceae; genus Drosophyllum; species Drosophyllum lusitanicum. The sequence continues at coordinate 14,264 of JAUEJL010035857.1, forward strand.
ACAATACACCGCTCACCCCTGCTAGTACAATCTACCAAGAATGATTTCAACCCGTTAAAGCTTTTTGTTAATTCTGTTCAAGGGATCCAGTCAGATTTCTGATTAGGCTACTGGGCGTTCCACGTCAGCAGAACCGCTCATGGACTCACTGTCCATGCTGGCAGTACGGCTCCTCCTGTTCCTTCGTTCCTGTTTTTCAAAGTTAAACTGGTCAAAGTAATGTATTAAGAAATCTACTAATATCCCGGGAAGCATAAAAATAACTACTGGAGATGGTCATTCAGATTATGGTTGTATGTCTGCTTTATTTACTTCTGATAAACTACGTGGAGTCAAACAATTAGGTCATGTCCTAAAAATATAAAATACAGCTACAGGGGCCATCTAAATTTTGTATAGAAAGCCCCAGGTCTGATATAGGTAATTTACTTTTTTATTTCCTAAATAGAAAACCTACTTTGTGATGACTTGTTAAAGTAAGAACCGGAGTTTTCCAATTACTGTTTTGGCTCTTGCTGGAGTTCCCACCATTAGATCATCACCAAACTTTGGTCACCTCACCTGAATTCCTTCCTAGTAGTGATAATGGGGTCTGATCGGCCACCTGGTTGGCCACGTTGCCTGATTTAACATGACTAAGTAGGTATTAAATCCGGCTACCATCACCACCAGGAAGGAATTCCAATCAAGTCACTAAGGTTTGGTGGTGATCCAATGGTGGGAACTTTGGATAGAGTCAAAACCGTGATTGGAAAATTAAAGTCCTTACTTTAAAAAGTCACCACAAAGTAGGTTACCTATTTGGACAATAAAAAAGAAAATTACCGATACGAATAGCCATTGGGGTCAAGTGTATCGGCGCAAGAAGAAACGAGCAGAAGGAGCATCATCAGGAACTGCAGGGGGCTAGATGTCATTATTAATAATAATTATAGTAATATCCTTATAATGGTTTATTTCTATAATTACTTGATTAGGGTTTGGCTTTTAATAGGGGCCGGCCACCCCCATTGTCTAGCATGCAGATATTGTCTTCTTATCATTCTTGTTTTGGAGATTACCAGGTCTCGAATACCAGAGTTATCAATAAAGCATCCGGCTATTGGTGTGTTTAACCGTAGCCTAGTATTTACCAATTTGATTTGTATCAATTACCTACATTGATATTTTTTTAAAAGTAAGATGTTTTTCGGTGGCCTAAACCCATACATAAAACATTGTCACTAACTTTAATCAAAAGATTAGATTATTATTTAAATAATACAACCTTTGTAACCATATCTGACCACTAATTTTCTATAAAATAATTATAAATTTAGGACAAAAAGTGTTTTGGTCAACCCAACTCGGTTAAACCTGTACCAGAAAATTACAAGTTTTAAAAGGTTACTCAACCTGGTCAACCCACTGTTTTGCCACCTCTAATCAGACCTGTACATAACAGACAAAAATAGGAAAGTCCAAGTAGTACCTCACGATATGGGAAATCTGAATCAAGCATTCTCACAACCTGACTCATTTTAGGCCGCTTCTCAGAGTCAGGATCAACACATCTAAGTGCCACCAGAAGCGCACGTTTTAGAGCATGTGTCGAGGGTTTGGTTTCAAGATTTGGGTCAATAACTTCCTCTGCTCTTCTATTGCCCACCATCATTTTCAGCCACTCAACAAGATTGACCTGCCAAAAGGTTTTAAACAAAAACCTAATTTAACTTTTTTATGTGGAGCTGACAATTTCGATCCATTTATTAAATGAATGGGTCAATTTGGGATAAGTGTTTCTATAAGAGGTCAAATGGGTAAATAATAAATAATTAGGTTAAAGGTAATGGGGCGAAGTCACCCGACGCGTATTCTTATATGCATAAAACCTGCTAACTAATTCTTATAAAAAAATCTGGGATACAAAAGTGTTCTACATCAAAACAATCACCACCAAAAATTACCAGCTTTGACCCATTTCCGAAAAACCACCTGATGTGCCCATTTTGCCAGCTCTAGTTTTACATGATATAGTCAACAGTAGTACCTCATTAGCAACACGATTGTAATCAACTGGATCCCTTCCGGTTACTGCTTCCAGAAGGAGGACACCAAAACTATAAATATCACTCTTTTCGTTTAACATGCCAGTATTAGCGTACTCTGGAGCCACGTACCTGCAAATTACATTATAAAAGCTTTTACAATATTCATACACTCTATCATTAGCTAAGGTACATACATTTAAGATAAATTTGAAATATACCCAAATGTCCCCATAACTCTGGTATTTATGTGACTTTCTCCTGAATCCAAAAGCTTGGCCAATCCAAAATCAGAAAGCTTGCCGTTGAAGTCATGGTCGATTAAAATATTGCTAGATTTTATGTCTCGATGCACAACTTTTGGTTCTATAGCTTCATGCAAGTAAGCAAGCCTGCAAAATCAGTACCGAAAAAGTTACGATGACCAAAATCGTTAGACATATGAAACTTGTAACATAATGTAATCTGAAAAGCGTTGAATAGTTAAAAGGAAATTCTTCTTAAAATGGACTCATCTCAAAAGGCCTCGTGTCAGTTTATGTTTAAAACTTGTACACTAATGCTTGAGAATAATCTGAAGATGGAACAAAGGCTTACACCACTATACCTTTAATGAATCGTTCATTGATCTTTGTTTTTTAAATGCATAAACTCATAGATGACAGTTCTTAATATTTAGAAAAACAAACATCACTTTCTCAATGGGCCTCGTTCTACTTTCAACTAAAACATCGAACCTGTCTTAAGTGGCTACGTCGATTAAAATTATATGAAAATGATAAGTATACAAACAAGAAATTCAAGAAGAATATTCACTTACGCTTTTGCAATACCAAGAAGGACCTTCATGCGAGCTTCCCAAGTAAGCGCACCACATTCCCGAACGTCTCCATGAAGCCATTGTTCCAGGTTTCCATTGTCCACATATTCATAAACAAGCATCCTAGGTATTTAAGCCAAGATGAACCATATCATTCAATAGCATTCACCTCAAACAAAACTAGAATGACATAAAAAAGAATGAACTAGAAGGACCACCTAAAATCTTAAGTATTCATACAAAAATATAAGAGAAACGTAAAAAAATTAGCACTTCTTAGTGTATTAAATAGATAAATAAATGCACCTGTGGGTTCCTTCTATGCAGTACCCCAGAAGCCGAACAAGATTCTTGTGTCTAACATGTCCTATAGCCTCCACTTCCACTCTAAATTCTTTCTCTGCCTGCCCCCTATGCATAAATGCACACAATAACGTTATAAATAACATAACCTCAACATCAAGAAAACAAAGATATACATTTATAGCCAAAAAACTATACTCACAGATTGTTAAGTAGCTTCTTCACTGCTACCTCAGTCCCATTGATTAATGTACCCTTATATACGACCCCATATCCACCCTCACCAACCACATTTTCATTAGAAAATCGACCTGTTGCTAGCTCAAGGTCTCTTAGAGTAAACCAGTGTCCCCACCCTAAATGTGAGGTTTCAGGTAACCCAATAAAAGGAGATGCCATTGCCCCACGAGACACTGAAGACTGCTTCCAGACACTACCAGATGTTCCTTCTTCCCCTGATTGTGATCTGTATCCTTTTTCATACATTGAACTGGACTGACTTACATTATCAGCATCACCAGATTTGCTCACTCCTAGATGAAATAACATCTTTCCTGAATTCTTACCACTCGTTTCATAATTAATCGTTGTAGATGGATGTTCAAGATTGTTATGTGGACCTCCAACACTATCAACTCTAATATCTTTGGGTACATTTGGTATTTGGGTAAGTGGGTATTTGTCTCTTCTTCTAGATTTTCTTTGGCATGTGACCCACATTGATAAGAGACATAGAAACATACAGATAAACACACCAACACAGAGGCAGACCACTACCCATAGTTTAAGACCCAAAATTGAAGTCTTGTTTGATAATTCTGAATCCAAACTTGACATTTCTGGTGAAGATTGTAAGATATGATGTTATCTACTAACTGGCTTCTGCTAATCCATCTCCTCTAAATTTCCATTAAAAAAACAAAAATTGTCAACAAAAGGGCAAAGCAAAACACGTCAGTTTATCATACCACTAGATTATAAACTTCAATTGTCTGATTTTGCGATGCAATTAAGCCACTGATAACATCAGCAAGCAAAAACAGTCTTGTAATGACTAGGTTTACAACAGAAACACTAATGTCAAATCAAATTCCAACGTTTGACTAGCGTAAAGGAGAAATTGAATGAAGTCCAACACAAAATCACACAAATTATACTAATGCAATCACATCTGTAAACGATGAGATGTATGAAAGCCCATTTGGGAAAATTAACTAGTGATCTAGAAGAAGGAAAATGTGATGAAAGACTTACTGCAGATGCGATTGAATCTAAACCCACTTATTGTTGAATGAGGACAAAAAAACCCAGAAGAACACAGCTTAGATTTCACAAGAATGGATTAGGGACCGCGGAGTAATGGAGTAGCAGTGCACGCAAAGCCACCGAAAGACAAAATCTGAAGCAAAAAGGAGTTTGAGAGTAGAGAAGGGTGCGAGTGAGTGGGCCAACAATTTTAAATTAAAAATAAATAAATATAGATGGAAAAAAAATATAGAATTGATAATGGAGGTGGTTTAAGATTAATAATGAGTCATAATAAAAAAAATTAGTTGGCATGTTATTTTATCTTTTCATCAATTTATTATTAAAAATAATAGAGTAGTTAATATTATTTTGGTCAAACTGGCATTTTATTTATTTTTGTCTTTAATTTTTTTATTTATGTTTCAAAACAGGGTGTTGTAGTGATGTTTAAAAACATATATTTTTTTAGACAAGTGAGGGGGGAATTATAAAAAAAAGAATGGCATATTTAGGCTCCATATGATTATTTTAATTTGTTTATTAATAAAAACTTTAAGGACACACATAGTGTTAATTATTGGAGAATTACATATTTGATCTAGAATAATTGTAAAAATTATTTTTAAAAGTTCGATACATATAATAGAAATTTTTTAAGTCAAATACATACAATAGCAATATATTTTGGTGAACTAAACCCTTTTTTTATTAGAGAATTTAAATACATGTTTATCTTTTATGAAGAGGATAATATATTTTAGAAAATAAAGATTTGTTGTATGCATTTTTAGTACCATCAAAATTAGAATTTTATTAAAGAAGTTCACTAAAGTATTAATCTTTAAAAATCCAAGCAGTAGAAGTAATTACGGTATATATTTTTCTTCAATAAAAACAAATTAAATTCAACCTAAATCAAAACTTTATTCAGACACTTAAAAAAAAGTTTTAAAAAATATCGAAGTAAAAAACAATAACAAATAATATATATAAAAATATAAAAAAGATAGACCGTCTGTATTTATCGAGAAATAGGCATGGCTTATAAAGAAAGGTGTAAAAAGGAAATCACTTGTAATTATTTTAGAGGGGTCAAAATCATTGTAAAATATAAATTACACTTAATATTAAAGTGGGCGTAGTTCATTACATTTCGTTACACTTAACATTTATTTGTTAGATAATACCGGTAGACAGAGCATTGAGAATCAACAACTTGGATAATGAAACATTCATGTAAAAACACACTTTTCTTGAGTTGTATTTCTATCATATAAATAAGTTTCAAAAAACCAACTCAGTGATAATCGAATAATATTCGTCTGGTCAAGATAGTATGTAATTTTGTGTTTGTTATCCTATCTATAGACTCCCGATCAATTATTTCGACGTAAATAACTAGTTATATAACTAAGTTCCAAATGTTAATTTAACAAGAAATTAATTATGATTTTGATATCAATTATGCAAATGGCTCATATGTAGTGCAAAACACTTCTAAAGTGATTTGTGTGTGTACCCATTTGTTTTAGTAATATGGCGCACTTCATTTCTAAAGTGATTTATGATCGATTATTATTTCATTTATTTATTTTTATTAATAAAATAAAATTTAAAACACAACAATATTTTTAACACTTTTTTCATTTTGGAGTTATTATTGGAATAGTCATTGTCATCGTAACAATTACTTCCATGCATGTGTATCTTAATTCTCAATAATGAAGGAAATAAAATGTATGCTGACAACCTTGTATTATATCATATTACATAATAAGTATGTATTATGCAGAAGTATAACATATTTTATGTGTATAATATACAGGGTTTACTTCTTTAAAATGTATTAAACTATACTCCAATTGTTATTTTGTGTATTTAACTTTCAAAAGTGTTATTATGTGTATTAAGTTTTTAATTTGTTGTTATTGTATGTATTTTGATTACATAAAAAAACAAAAAAAATATAATTTTAGTACATAAAATAGGAAATTTAATACACATAATTAATAACACATTTTTTTAAAGTTTGGCACACACAATAACACTTTTGAAAGGTGGATACACACATTAACAATTGAGATATAATTTTATACATTTTGGAGAATTAAACCCTAATATATAAGAATTGTTGGAGATTTTAGTACCATCAAGTCGTTTTTGTGTAATGAAATTGATAGATTATTAATGAAGCTTAAACGTTGCTTTTATAAAAGCTGAGAGGTGCAAAATGTACACTTGTATCAAACGATTTTGATCTCAGTACGACCAAATATGGCAGGGTTAAGGGGGCTACGCCCATGGCAAACTTCCTGAAACTGGTTAGACCCGATTTTTTCTATAACTTCTTGAAACTGCCAAACTGTAATATGCTTATCTGTTCATTTTCGAATTTACAGAAGATTGGTGATCATTGTTAGTCCCAGATTGAGTACGCAACAACAAATGTTTGTAGAAGGGGGGGTTGAATACAAACTATAGCTTTTAAAAA
>JAUEJL010035968.1:0-21152 GCA_032274825.1 Drosophyllum lusitanicum
TTTGGTTCTACAAACCCTAAGTATAGTGATGAGTTTGCACTTACAATGCAAAACCGTTTCCAAATGAGTATGATGGGGCAGATGAATTTCTTTCTTGGATTACAAGTAAAACAACTAAGCCATGGCATTTTCATAAATCAATCCAAGTATATCAAAGACTTGTTGAAAAAGTATGACATGCTCAGTTGTTCGTCACTATCATCCCCCATGGCTTCAAAAACAAAACTGACTGCTGATCTTGATGGAAAAGCAGCTGATTTAAAAACATATAGGGGTATGATATGCTCATTAATGTATCTGACTGCTAGTAGGCCAGATATTATGTTTTCTACATGTCTGTGTGCTAGGTTCCAGGCTAATCCAAAGGAATCACATCTGCTGGTAGTGAAAAGAATCTTCAGATATGTTAAGAGTACTCCTGATTTAGGTTTGTGGTATCAAAGAGATTCAAGTTTACAACTATATGCCTATTCAGATGCAGATTATGCTGGTTGCATGCTAGATAGAAAGAGTACTTCAGGTAGTGCATACTTTTTGGGTGATAGACTAGTCTGCTGGGCCTCCAAGAAGTAGATCTGTGTCTCAAAATCAACTGCTAAGGCTGAGATGCTGCTGCTGCAATATGCTGCTCTTAGAGTTCGTGGGTCACGACTCAGTTATATGACTTTGGCTTGCAGTATGATAAGATCCCATTATTGTGTGATTCACAATCTGCCATTGCCATCTCATGCAATCCAGTTCACCACTAAAAAACCAAGCACATAGATATCCGATATCATTTCATCAAAGACAATGTGGAAAAAGGTCTAATTGAATTATAGTATGTTAAGACTGAAGATCACTTGGCTGACCTATTCACTAAATCATTTGACGATACTCGTTTTAATGAGTTAGTGTCTAAGTTAGTCATGTTGAATTATAAGATCTGACATCCTGTTCTTCAATTTCTATTTTTTATGTTCTAACTTTTTGTTTTGAGTGGATAATACACAACGTTTGTTCATCTTGCATAAAAGATAGCATGATTCAAGGGGGAGTTTCAATCATACGTACAAGCTACGCATGCTTGTAGGGAGAGAAATTTACAAGAACAATTGAAAATAGACAAATACATTCAAATATGATTAAAATACAAAAAGATTGTTATTATTTTTTCTTAAAAAATAGAAAATCCAAAAATATTTTTACTTGTTCAAATATTTCATTCGAAATAATTTCAAGATATACCCTTCGAATTCGAAACCATACCTTGAATTCGTAATGGGTGAAGTCCTTTGACTTCGAGCGCATTCATATGTGCCAATTACAAATAATTTTGCATTAAGGATACGAATTCGAAATATATCCAAGTATCTTGCCTTCGAATTCACAAATTGGCTTTCAAATTCCAACTCTTATTCCTTGCATTGACTTCGCATTCGAAATCTATCTGCTCATGAAGACTTCGAGCGCGCCTTTTATTTCCGCATGGACTTCAAACATGAAGTCCACATATCCAAAAAGGCTTCGAGCGCCTTTCTTGGCTTCGCATTCGAAGTCTTTGCACTTCGAACTCCACACAGTGAACTAACAGTTCACTTCGAGTGCCCATTCAACAGAATTCCTTCGCATTTGAAGTATTCACATTTCGAATTCGAAGTCTTTTACTTCGAATTCGAAACAGTGCTTCTCAGTTCACTTCGAGCGTGTTTTTCAGTTGAAGCATGTACACTTCGAGCGCTCTATGTTTTGCATTCCTTTGCACTTCGTGCGGATCTATGTTTAGTTCTATAAATAGTGCCTTCGCACTATGCTTCTTCTTCACGCGATCTGTTCTTGCTTTTTAACTTTGAAACACTCTGGTTACTTAATTTCTCAGATCTTGATCATTGTTGCTGCCAAAATTTTCACTTTTTGTGCTTAAGTTCCCTAAAAACATAAGGTATACATCGTGTACGTGTACAAATCCTGTTTAAATCAGAGTTAAAACAAAAAATACGAACATCACTGTGCAACTCAGAAGACTGTTTCGAACTCTTTAAATGATTTGTTCGGCATCAAAATGATGTTGGTAATGTATATAACGCTTGCGATAAACCTAAGAAACACTTGATGAATGTTTTCAAACAACAAACACATGAAAAATCAAAAATGTGTTCTTCATGTTCTTCGGGTGGATAGAGATTGTGGTTTAATTTCAATTTTGTATAAAATCTTCATGTTAGGGACTTAACTCGAAAAATTTCAGTGTTACAAATCTGTCTAGATGCATGAATTCATTAAGAAACATGTGTCAAAACATATTTTTGTTAACATTGAATACCACTTTGTCTACGCAATTTTCATAGTTGTTATTTCTGAAAGTTTACAAAATTTTGCTAAGGGGTCAATATAAGTCAATTATTGATTAAAAGGTCGAGTTTAATCAATATTGGACTAATTTTGAGATTTTTCAAGTGTATGGATATCCTTCTTTGTTACATGTTCATAATGGCTAATCTTTTTACTGTTTCAGCAGGAAAATGGCTAATGAAGAAGATGATACTGTCTCATACCATTCATCGACAACTAGTCTAAGCCACAACCCAGATGACCAACTCTTAACCTCAGATAAATTCTTGTTGGTTGTAACCCATGACAACAACCACTACATAAATATCACAAATTTCAAAAACCCAAATTTCCCCATCATCTTAGAAATTCTATGTGTTCACCCATTAAATCATGCCCTGACATACGACCCATCTACTTCTGGCACCCACGTACCTAAGTTGTACGTTCAACAATTTTGGCATACGGCCCACATCCATACAAACCCTGACACCCGCCGTGTGTCCTTTCGTGGTGATGTCGACCACTTCACAATTAGCATAACCGCCAGTCGGTTAAGGGAAATCTTGAGGCTGCCCACTGCAGGTAGCAGACCTCCGTTTACTGAAATTTCAGGAGATTCCTGATGAGACGACAGCTCTGGAGGGCATTAGATCCATGGGCTATAATGGTGACTTACAAATGCGGTCACATTTTAAACGTGCTAACCTTCACCCGCTTTATTACACTTTCTGACTATCTTACAGCGGTGTCTTACTCCAAAGCATACGGGTTACGAATACCCAAATTCAAATCAGATCAAGCTTCTCTTTGCAACTACCAATCATCTACACATGGATTATGCTAGCATACTCTTCTTTGATCTTGTACAATCTATGGAAGGAAAACTATCTGATATTAAACACACAAGAGGAAGATTCCTGCCCTACGAGCGATTCTTCCCCATGATGATACAATTTGCAATGGATTGCAATGACGAAATCCCTCGATGGCCAAAACAAAGTTCTATCCGGCCTAAGCAATTATTATTTGTCAAATCATTAACCGGGGTGCATCCTGTTGAAACTCATCTTTTCCTGTCTCTTTGCTGGATCTTTGTGAGCAGAATCAGATAGTGAGTGAGTATAGGCAGAGTGTAGGACTTGCCCCCATGGTTCGACTAGATCTGGTCTTACCAACCCTAGGGGTTAGCACCTCGTGATAATATAGAAGGTAGGACTCAGTCATCTACGGGAGATGCTGAGAGGGAAGAGCTGAGAGAAAAAAACGATGAGAGGGGTGGTGGAGATGTTGAAGGTGATATTCATAGTGAGGGACGGACGGAGTATGACCCATGGAAGATCCAAGCTATGATTGATAGTTTCTCAAATGTACTTCCTGAACCAGAACAACATGCTAAATCTCCTACATCTGATTATCATTTTCGTTCAGTGGCACCTGACATTGAAACAGATACCATTGCCATTACTACCGCCGTGCCTGGAGTAGCACCACTAGTCATTGACAACTTCCAACAACAAAAGGCTAAAACCCTAGTGGTGGCTGAGGAGGAGGACGTGAGCTTTACTCTTCTATTCCCAGATCTGCCGGATGCCGTTGATGATGAAACTGAATTTTTATATGGCTATAAACCGGGTCCTCTTGATACTGAGACTTATTCTCTTGACTTTGATGTTGATATGGATGTTTATGAGGAGTATGAAGAAGAAGAAAAGAGTGAGATGGAAAAAGAAAAATATAGTGAGATTGTCGGGAGAAAACAAACAGAGAGTGCTGAGGGAACCCCAGCCATTTTAAGCTGGGAAGCCATATATGCTACCGGTGCTGACATTGTTAGCTCTGGTATTGAAACAGTCATTGTCATCCCAACAGTGCACTTTAACCCCCCCACCTAGTCGGGTATCTCTCAACAGATACCTGTTTTACCTCACAGAGCTTTATCACATACTCTATCGGCCTGTCATTAAGAGATGGTCGGTATTGAATCAAGAGGTCTACCTCTCCCAACCTCGACCATTGTTTCTACGCACATCGACATACCGTAGATATCTGCATTTCTTTCCAAACACCAAGAAACACGGGCACACATAACGATGTTGTTCACTCGACCGCCGTCTAAAACACCCGTAGGTGGCACCACTGAAGGTGTCATTCTAGGATCAGGTGGAAATCTCACCGGGGTCAACCCTACTACAGCCCCGATTGTGAGTAGTTCTGCCTCAGTGGCGGAATCTTCAACGGGAAGTCTTCGTGACCCCCGGTATGTTACACAAGCATAGCTTCAAGCAGCACAAAACCCTATAAATGAACAATTGGATGCTGTCCAACAAACCCTTTCTGCTCTCACTCCCAAAGTTGATGATGGCACGGGCTTATCGGTTGATACACTCAAATCTTTATTTCTTGGAAAGTTACTAGAAAGAGCCCCCTACAGTGAGCAGAACCTGGACCTAATCCAAACCATTCAGAAAGAGCAAATTTATAAGGGTAGTAATCTGGACGAATTTAAAGAGCATATTAAAAATTCCATGGAGGATCTAGGTAATGGATTTTATCAGAAAATGGATGCAGTGGAACACCGACTGATTTTTCTTGAATCCACGTGCAAAGCCCAAACTGCAGGGTCAAAACGCAATCATGACGACGATGATCCCGACCATGATCACCATGAGGGGGAGAAACGTGCTCTTGTTTTGACCCTTACTCTTCTGACTGAAATACTTGTAGCGGCAATGGGTATTGGGGCTGAATCTGCTCAAACTTCAACAGAACAACAACATAAACAGTAGCAACAACAACAACATCAACAACAACAAGCTCAACTACAACTACATGAATCAGACATCCCAGAGTTCGAGTTTGAAACTAAAACTTTTGATGAAGGGGATAGAGATGAGTATGATGAATTATTGAAACAAATTGATGAATTCACCTTTGAAAAACGGCCAGAGGAAAGAGCAGAAGTGCAAATTGTTGACAGATTTGATGACACACCTATACAGATGCCCAAAAAGACTGCTAGTTCAAAGGTTGCAAAGCCTGCGAAAGAACATGTAACAAAGAAGCAAATGAAGGACGCCATCAGAAAGCTAAATATTACAAAGGTCCTTCAGAGTGTATCAGAGGAAGTTCACAATTTGTTTCCTCCAGAACCTAAACAATTCCAGGTGTCAGCTGCCGACATCCTGTGCAAAATTTTCGAGCAGAGTGGGGAACAAAACTATAAACAACCTCAGACTGGCCACTACCTCCAATGTTCAACCAACACCTCCAGTGTTTACTTCAACTGACCTAGGCCTTGACAGAAACAACGTGTTCACCCGTGAAGCAATGAGAGATCCGTTCCGGGGGAAATATAGAGTGAATGCAGAACTAAGAGATCTAGATGATAATCAACAGAGAAGATATGAGCACATCCTCAGAGAATACAAGACTCCTCGAGATCAAATTATCTCCGAGTATCCAATCCGCAAAGTACTCAGAGTTTGAATGCAAAAAACTTTCAGGTTCATGTTTGCTGTATATGATTTGGAAAGAGCCAATGGGCAAAAGATCTCCCTGAATGAAGCAGATTTCTGACATGTTAAACTCCATGACATAGAGTTTATATATGAGGAGTTGTCTACCAAGCTCAACAAGTCATATGAAGAGCAACATGGAAGAGGAGCTTTAATGAAATATATGAAGAGGTTTATTCAGTTTGTCCAGGAGCATGATATGCAATTGGGAGCTGAAAGTAACCAATTCAAGGTCAACTTGCTCTGACCAGTGCAGAGCCATCCAAATCAACAAAATCTGGAAGAACTAACAGTAATTGAAGAAACTCATACAAATTTTGCTGGTCACAGAGGTGTCTTCTTCAGAAATCAACAGAAAAGCAAAGTCTTCATCAGAATGATTGATTTGATGGCATACTCTGATGGTACTTTAAAGAGTCTACATCATAGGCTTCAGGTAAGAGCTTACAATGAACAATCAATGTTAAGTGAAGTAGAAAAGACTGGGTTGAACAGGTCGGTTGAAGCTATCAAACAAACACTGGATAACCTGAGGATTATAAGGAGGTGGCAAATCATGTTTGGCATTAGAAACAGATCTCTATTGTAATATCTTTTATTTCTTTTGATGTAATAGGCTATCTCTCCATTAGGGGGAGATTGTTAGTATATTTTTAAATGGAGAAATAGCCACGCCTATCCTTATGCCTATAAATAGGGATATGGCTAGTCGTAGTGTAAGCTTTTGCAAATTAATCAAGTCTCATTCAAAGCATTAGCCAAGGTGTTTCTGTGTGTTTCTCTCTAGACTCGTCTTTTCTATACAATACTTTATTCAATTGGAGCTTTCAGAAGCCAAGTTTTCCATTTCATTCGCAAGATTACATTTATTCAAAAAAGCAGTAATTTGGTGACATTTTTGTTTAAAGTTAGTACACATCCTAGCAGACCTAGGTGCGACCTTTCTCCATATTTGCTCCCTTTTACACTCTGTCATTTTGCTCTCAGCCTTCTTTATATCTGAAACACGAGAAAATTTAATAGATGAGTTTTTGTGATGATTGTGTTTGACATAATTGACACAAGGTTTTTTTGTTCGTTTCAACAAATTGTGTTTTGTTAACAGATTTGAGATGTGATTTGGAAATAGCGTTCAGTTGTTTGCTTGATGACGGCTGATCATGAGGATGAGGTACTTGAAGATGTTGAAAAGGAGCTTCTTCTACTTTCATCCTTCCTTTTGCCTGAGTGGATGAGATAGTTGAAGTTGTTGAGTTTGAAATGGTTTTTGAAGAATTTGACAAGATTTCCTTTTGACGTGACTTGAAGTACATTTTCTAGATTCTAAAAATACAATGTTCAAATGATTCATCGCAGTTGTTTGAAAAGAATACATCTCAAGTGTTTCGATACGTTTTTGTAATTCCATGTGCGGAATGTACACTCTCGGAACATTAACAATTTTAGATGCATCTATTTCCTCTTGGGAGTAAGCAAGAGATGGAATATTTGATTCACTAGGCTCTTGAGACCCAGTAGAATTAGACTCAATCTCATTTTGATAGTCAAAAGGAATTTCAACTTTTAATTTTGAACTTCTTTTATTTTCTTCTTCAACCATTTCTTCCTCTTGACCGACAAAGATCATTCTTTTCGTTATGCCGTCATTCATCAAGTCAAAATCATACAGCTGTTTTGCTGTCACCTTCTCACTGATCTTTGCCTTGTCATAACCAAGACCCTCATACGTCCACTCGCTGAATTTGCGATCTTTGCATTTGTTCAAAAAGACTGTTTGTTCACTTTGTCCTCTTTTAATCAACTTATCTTCAAGTTCTTTTATTTTCGAATAGAGTTCACCTCTTTCCTTTTTGATAAATTCTGTGTCATTTTCAGCACTTATCTTTTCTACTTTTAAATCATGAATTGTGGTACTCATGTTTGTAGTTAATTACAGCACGTCGTTTTCTTTTACAGTGATTTTGGTTTTCAAATCGGATAACTCTTTATCTGTTTGTTCAATTAATTGTTGACGAGTTTCCATTTCTTGCCTTCTTATTATTTGTTTAATTTTATCTTTCTTTAGATTTGATTTTTGAACTTTGTGTTCCAACTTTTTCATTCTATCTATTATTATTTGAACATGTTCCATGTTCAAACCTCCACCTGTAAGAGAAGTAGATTGTAACTTTTGGTCTTCTTCATCTTCAAACTCATTTTCAGAATCTGAGTTGTCGAATGTTGGTTCTGGTTCATCATCATTCTCTGAATACTCACCATCTTCATCTTCGACATTTTCCATCAAACAAAATTATGCCTGAGCATCCTCTTCCAAATCACTGTCATCGGTGTGACAGAAATTGATCTTCCTCAACCATCAAGGCCTTTCCAGCACTTTTCTTTTTAGACAATCTGAGTTTTTGTTTGTAGTACTCAGCGTCTTTCTTCTTTTTATGCGTGTAATCTTTTATATAATGGCCATTGCCCCCACAATTGTAGCATTTCCTATCATCTTTCTTTTCTTCCTTGATAAACTTTGGTTTGTGTGAGACTTTGAACATATCCGGTCTACGGGACCCAGATGTGTAGCGTTGACGATTGTTGGTCTTAGATTAACCGTTCTTAAATGCCTTGGTGATAAAGGACACTGCTTCAATCACCTGGTCCATCTCAGATTCATGTGACTCATCAGAATCTGAGTCAAATATTGCAACTTGTTTAAACTTCTGAGCTCTTGATGGTTCTCTGGAGCTTTGTTCTGCTGCAACTAAGGCCAGAGGATCAGCAGGCATTTTAGGAATTGATTTAGAGACTTCATCTTGGTCCTGTTGCAAGTCTTCAAATATGATGTCATAGGTCACAATTGTCAAATTTCTGTTGATAAGCTTGTACAATTTGACATGCTCTTTCCATTCTGGACCAAGAGCTCTCAGGAAGACACAATTGATGTCAAGATCTGTACGTTCTACCTTGTTCGTGCGCAGTTCGTTTTGCAATTTGTAAAAACGAGTGTAGGTATCTATTTGTGGTTCATTATCTTTGGCAGTGAATTCCAGAAACATGTTAACCAGCTGAGTTCTCTTGATGTGTGCTCCCTGCTCAGTACCTTGCACATGTCTCTTGATTTCATCCTAGATCTGTTTCGTAGTGTCTAAACTGTCGACTTTCATGTATATTTCAGAAGAAAGTCCTTGTTTTAGGTAATACTTAGCCAATCTATATGCCTTTTTCCTTTCTTTCTCCGTTGTTGTGAGTTTATCAGGTGTCTTCTTTCTGGCAACACCTGGAATGGGGGGATTGTTGTCAGGTTGTGCGTTGATGACTCAGTAATACTTTTTATCTCCGTTAAGAATGCAGTGTATCATCATCTCTTTGTATAGTTCATTGTGTTCTTAGAAATCCATGAACCGACCCTTCGATACGAGGTAATCGTTGCGGAAAAGAACAGGGGGTTTGGAATCAGTACCAATCGCAAGTATCTCATTTGAACTTGACATTTTCACACTTAAGTTGAAATGATTGTTTACTTGAGAAGTGGGGTTGGGATTGTGTTCGAAGTTGTTTAAACCTTTATTCGAAGTATTCAAAGGTGGGTTTAGGGTGTTGAAATTGGATTGAATCTGTTCGAAGTGGATTGTTCCGAATTCGAAGACTGAATGTGAAGTGGTTTGAAGTTTTTGAAATGTGTTTTGTGGTGGATTTGTTCAAGTTCGAAGTGTGTTAAATTCTGTTTTCAAATTCGAAGTCAACTAGACTTGAATTTGAAGTCTGAATTCGAAGTGCTCTCTTTTGAATGTGAAGTCTGAGTTCAAAAATTGGAGTTTTCAAAGTATGTTTTTCGAATTCGAAGTGTTTGTTATCGTGCTCCAAGTCAACTGCTTTTTCTTCAAGGTTGCAAGTTTTCGAATTTAAAGCTTTGGGTCACTCTCGAAGTGTAAAGAAGGTAACACCCTTAGTTTTCGAAGTGTTCTTTGAATCCAAAAACTCCGCTCGAAGTCTAAGGAATTTGGTACCCTTAGTTTTCGAAGTCTACTATGTGTGTTTTCGAAGTCCAATTGCACACTCAATGTCTACACACTTAGATTCGAAGCCAGCACGCTCGAAGTCAATTGAATTGAACGGTTTCCGTGATTTTAGGAAATTGTTGTAACTAAGAAGCTCGAAGTGTATTGCCTTGTAACTGAAAAGCTCAAAGTTTTCTTGCAAACACCTTTTTC
This sequence comes from Drosophyllum lusitanicum, assembly GCA_032274825.1. Classification (NCBI taxonomy): domain Eukaryota; kingdom Viridiplantae; phylum Streptophyta; class Magnoliopsida; order Caryophyllales; family Drosophyllaceae; genus Drosophyllum; species Drosophyllum lusitanicum. The sequence goes on from JAUEJL010035968.1 coordinate 10,025, forward strand.
TTCGAATTTTCGAAAAATTATCGATCAAAATTTCAGATCTCGACTATTCTTGGTCATCTTCAACTGTTCTTCAATCAATTTTGAAAATCAATTAAATTCCATGAATAATACCTTGGATTAACCTCCTTTGGTGCGAAAAACAGTGAACTTGTTCAAGAACCTATAAACATCATCTTCCACTCGATTATCAAACAGAATTTAGGAGTAAAATGTATGAACAAAAATGTATAAACCTTCAAATTCTGACCAGAATCAAATCCAGAACAACTTCAAATCAATCCACTGTAAGTTGTAATCGATTAATCAGTGAATTCCGAACAGAACAATATTAATTACGAATAAAATCACGATCAAACCTCCATTTTCGATTTATGAATTGTAGAACAATAGCTTACTTCGATGAACAGTACTCTTGATGAACAGTAGCACAATCATGAGCCTACTTTGATCAAGTATGGCTCTGATACCAATTGAAAGTTCCCGAGAATCAAGTGTTTGCGAATGAGATTGGAGAGAAACACACACTACACCTTGAGTGAAATTGTATTGCGAAAGCTTTGAATTACAAAGAGCCGTATCCCTATTTATACTAATGGGATAGGCAAGGTCTATCTTTCTATTTTTAATTCTAACATAACAACACAACAAATATTTGCAAGAAATAAGAGAGTAGGTATACAGAGATATCACCAAGTAGTAGACAAGAGATTTATAGTGGTCATGCAAGTGTTAACAAATTTGCACTACATCCACTCCTTGACATCACCCACCAAGAGTTTGCTCCACTAAAACTTCTCTCTTTAAAGGTACACATAAACCTTTACAACTTCTCTCTTTAGCTTACAAGAAATAATCTTCTCTCTTGCAAACAAGGATAAGATGTGCCTAACTTCACTCTAATTATATTGGCTAGAGTTAATCCTCACACATAACTCTAATTTATTGGCTAGAGTTAAACCTCACAAAAATATAGAAATAAAATTATAGAATGAGATGTAGATTTTCTTTTGAAAGCTTTACACATTTTCTCTTGATCTTAACCTTGAAAGATGATCTTTTATATGGAATATGAGCTCACAAGATTTAATATTTAAGTATGAATTTTCAGTGTGCAAAGGCTGGAAAAAGTGAGGTTACAAGGTTCTTTAAATAGCTATAAAAGGGTAAAAGCTAATTTTGTCCGGATCTCCTTGGAATATGTCACGGTCGACCGTGGACATGCCGTGCGGTGCAAGTGCATAATTTTTTATATTTTAAATATGGATGTTGCACTTTGTTTTGTACCATACCCAAACACTTTTTGCCATAAAAAATCACTAGAAAACACATTTAGAAAAGTCGTAAGTTGACATACCAAAACAGTTGGAATTCTTTATGCAAATTTGGAAGGTTACGAGGATTTGGAAAAACTATGTTGGATATTTACCACAAATAGAATATGTTTTTCTAGTTTTTGTGTTATGGCATTTCAATACAAAATTATGTTTAGTTTTTGCCACAATGAAAAATCAATTGTTTTATTATAGTTTGTCTTATGTGCATACACAACAAATTAATAAAAGTTTGAAATTTTTTTATAAAATATATGTGACATATTTATAAAAGTTTGGATAAAATATTATTTTATAAAAATTATTTATGAGCTTATATTATCCTTATTCGTCTTTGAGCTTGAAGACAATGCAGCGACGGCTGATGCACGGTTGACCGTGGGACAACCGTGAACGTTGATTTTCATTTTCTTCTCGTTTGTTTTCTTCTTTGATTGCTGATTTGAGGTCTTGACTAGTTTGATCTTTACTTGATTAACAATTTAATTTTTGTTAATATCTTAAGAATGTATCATATGAACATATGAATAATTTTGATAAGCAATTATGTCACATGTTCATATTCTTACCATCATCAAAATAAGGAATGAATTTTTCAATGTGTGGCCATTTATACACTAACAAGATTTTGATGAGACCAGTTCCAAAGCTGAGGGGGAGTCTAAAAGGAAGAAATCAATGGTGAGGAAGGCTCCATCTAAGAAAGCCAAATAAATAGTTGGATACCAAGTTCCCATCAACATAGACTCAGATTCTGATGATGAGGACAGTGATGATCACACAACAATTGATTACCTCGTCAGAAGAAAAAAAGAGCAAAGAAGTGCCGCTCCATCAATCCAGACTCCCCAAATCCAAAAGCAACAACCTTCTTCCACCTCTGCTCCTAAATATAAAGGAAAGAAAGTTATGGATGCTATTAGGATCGCAACTAGGGAACCAACCAACAATATTCTCCGCTTTGGGTTACCCCTCATGGCTTTAAAACGCGTCACATGGTAGGAGTAAGATCCCCTCTACTTAAAAGGAGGAAGAATATCCCTTGCCTAACCAATGTGGGATGCTCCTGCATTGCTATAGGAGCGATGGGTTTAAGAGTCGTGGATTTGACCGGCTCAAGGGAACGATGAGCCCCATAAACCAAACATCCCCCCACTCCACATTGGTGCGGCCCCTGGCTCTGATACCAAAGATGTAACTACATTAGAAAACTCCAAACCTGGATTGCTCTCTCTGTGAGCCAAGGGTTGCTTTCAAATGAAGACTATCAAAGGCATGTACAACAAGTGGAACAACTGCAAAAAAGAGGATCAAAACCCTTTTTTCCATTTGAAAGAAGAGAACCACATGTTTCATTCTCAAATCTCTCTAGTTTTGAAAACCTCAACACCAAGATGCCACTCAATATCACACCTAAAATCTAAAAATTCATTCAATTCCCTGGGGAAGGTATATGCTTTTGTATAAAAGTGGCACTTGGACATTCTTTAGACAGCTTGAAATTCCGAAAGCCAAACTTTAGTTCCTCTTCCCACTGATGTGGCTCATAGAAGGAAGAACTATTCAAACTTTGAACAATTGGTGACTGCCCAATCCTTGAAGGCATTGGATGAATCAAAAAAGCATGCCCTAGAAATTAAGGAAGAAAAATGGTGGGAAGATTGAACACAGACTTTTCTGAAGATTGTAATCTATGCATATAGTCTCTTATGTTTATCTCTAATAGATTTTAGCTTATTTTTACTCTGATGTAAATGCCTTTTCTACATTCTCTAATACTTATTTGTAATGAAGCTTGAAACTTTGATGATGGACTGCTTAGCAATTGCAAATATAAGTGAATCTTAGTAATACCTAACTTAGTGTTAAAACAGAATAACAAAACAAAATGGTACAACAAAGAAAAAGATTCTCAAAAACAGAACAAAAGGAAACACAAAAAAAGAAACCAAAAACAGAACTAGGTTCAAATAAAAGAGCAACCAAAAACAGAGTGATAGGTGCCAAAAGAACTTATAAGTATTATCTCTTTTGTAAAATTTGAAGTCAAACTAATTCTTAATGTAAAAGTTTTTGTCATCATCAAATAGTGGGAGATTGTTAAGAAGATAACTATTTCAACCCAAATAATCAAACTTGTCTATTGAAATACATAGGATTTGATGATAGTACAACAAGATCTTTAGTTAGACTTAGAATGAATTTAAACATGTGTTATCTAGATTTTGACAATGAAGTTACTAAGTATAGAATTCAAGCTGAAGACTTACAAAGTATTAAGCATTAGCTAAAGACAATATGTGAGATCAATTGAAGAAAATACAAGTGTGGAAGACCATCAGCTGCAACTAATACACCCATTAGCTGAGCATGTTTAAGGATCGGCTGAGCATCATTTTTATCAGCTGAACATTTGAAAGTCATCAACTAAGTAATTTCTTTCAAACACTTAGTCTTATTTTGATAAACTCATTACCCTGAATGATCAGTTGAACTACTTTGAACAACTGATCATCTAGGTTGATCGGCTTATACTTTTGTTAGCTAACAGTTTGATCAGCTGAGCAATGTTTTGATCATCTAAGCATAATTCTAATCAGGTAAGCATTACTATGATCAGCTGAGCAATTAGTTATCAGCTGAGCACCCCATTTCCAACTGAGTAATCAAGACATAGACTAAGTAGAACATCTTTGTTAGTTTAGTACATTCTGATTGGCTGAGTCGTGATTCTAGCCCTAATTGTTCACCAGAATACTCTATTTTTGTAATGTAACTATTTTATGTCAAAGGCAGAACATGTGTTGTTCTATTATCCCTTAGATCTTTTATTGTAAAAGTAATTGCACTTTTTGTTTCATTAAGTGAGACAGAGAGGATATATATTTGTCCTCTAGTAAAGGATACAAGTATCTTTGAAGAAAAGATCTTGAAGATTTTCCAAATACTAAATTATGGCTGACAACTACATCTTTAGTAAAGTCAAATCAAAAGAAGCTTGAATGATTAATAAAAGAACAATCATTAAAAGGAAGTCCAAACTTACAAGGCAAACGATGTGGTATATAATATTATTATATTGCTAGTGGGTCCCCTTTTCAAGAAAAGTATTATTACTTTATTTAAACACTTCATTACAGTAATACTACATTTCACCCACTAACTTTATGATTATAATATTATTTCTCTTACCATCTTATCCTCATTTACTCCTTCAAATGCTACCGGCCAAATTTTCTATATATATCCTTGCATCCTCAACATGCAAGACACACGAATTACACTCACTGTAATATGTTTGTGTGAAAACAAGCTTAAAGCTTTTAAGCAAAAGCAAGTTTTAGAGTTATCATTTAGTGTAGGAAACTTCTCCATGTGTTGGATCTCTTAAACATTAGTTGTTCATGAGAAGCTTGTATATGTGTTAAATATCTTAGCTACCACCTTTTATTGTATTAGGAATTTCCGCTTCCTTGTACATGTAATTCTTGATTCATTTCAATAAGAAGTATATTAAAACTATTAGTGTGTGCATTTAATTTTAAAAAGCTTAAGTTTGTATTCAACCCCCTTTCTACAAACATTTGTTGTTGTGTATCCAATCTAGGACTGACATTTAGGCATAAAAGTATAAAACTTTTATAAAATTGAATAATAAAGTTCCAAACTTGATCTTTAAACTATCTGTTTATGGTTAATCAATCCACCCAAAAACCGAAAAACTAGCCCGCAAGTAAAATGATTTTCAATTACCCTTAGAAAGGAAGGAAAAGAGGAAAAATTAAAACTTTAATTAAACTAGAATGAATCATATGAAGTATTTAAGATAAAACGAGCAGAAGCTCTAATAAAGGTGTTGGGTTTTACCAAATAAAGCTATCACAAAGTGCAAGATGAAGAGCTAATCGTTTTAACATAAAACCTTATAAAACTTGTAAAACCTAAAACCTGGTCTACTTAAACCTCAAATACTTTCAAAAGAAATATATAAGAGAGTTCAAACAAATACCTTGGTTTCTCAATATTAGTCTACCCGTAATAATGTCAACGAGCTCCTTCTATCCGGATGTTGCAAACCTAGAGCAAGAACTAAACATAGTTTACTAATATGTGACATCCGTCACCAAAGCAGGTTGGTTAGCTGACTTGTAACCCGCCGCTAGTCATTTAATTTAAACTTATGTACTCGTGTGATTCCTAAACTTAGTAGATGCAAAATTCAAGGTGCCAAGTATGTCAAATTACTCAAGATACTTGAGTTGTGCTAGAAATAGAGTGAGGGCGAAGCCTTTATACTACAAAAGTTGAACTAACTCCTAGTGCACAGGTTAAATGAACAAATGTCTAGAGAATAATGTAGTCATGAGTTAATCCTACAAATAAATAAACCATGTTAATGATGTACAAAAATAATAACTAATATATTAAATCAAATAAAACACTTCAAAGTTCACTCGAGAACTCTAGTAAGTTATACCATACATTAAAAATGAAATGCACCAACAAGGAATGTAAATGTAAAATACAAACAAATGATAATAACTACAATAAAAATATATAATAATTGTGTGTGTGTGTGTATATATATATATATATATATATAAAAGAAAATCGGCCAAGGCTAGGAAAGGAAGGAACAAGAAGATCTCAAAATTTTGTCAAGTATATGTTTCCTAAACTACATATTCACCTACCATAAACCTTATTGGAAACCCTAGCCCCCACCCCATTCAATTACCCTCTTATCCCTTCTCCTCATATTTGAAATCTCCAGTCCCCAGAGACACCATTAGAGTGGTTCTTCAAAGCTTCAAGAAGCCTAGTGAAAAATCGTTCCATTCGAAGAGTTTTATGTATGTATTAGTTTTCTATACATCTTTAATCTCTTTTCTTGTTTCTCTTCTATAACCCTAATTGATGGGTTATCAAATGAATCAAACTCATCCTAATAACACATAAAATAATGATTATGATGACTTTTGATCAAATATCTAACCATAGGATGGATAGGTTTGGTCAAAAGTATTCTTGTTTTAATTCTGAACTCTGGGCAGAAAGATTGGTGGACTTTGGGAGGCCATAACTACTCCAATTCTAGGGATTAAAATTAGAATTTTGGGTCTAAAACTAATTTTATTGAGTCTAATTTCTTCTCCAAGTGATTTAATATGAAAATGATGAGTTTTGGATATTCAAATGGTCAAAACTGTTTGAGTGCGCAAAGCTGTAAAATCCTAATAGTTTGTTTCATTTACTTTGGCACAACAAAAACACATCCTATACTTCGTTATAAATCTTGAAAATAATTATGGGGTTTAAATTATAAGTCCTTAACTTACTGTAAAAATTTTAAAATTTATTAAGATTGTTTACTATTTTAATTAATTACAAACTATCAGTTATGCCTGTTGGGAACATATTCTGACCACTATGATTTGAAAAATTCTACAAAAATAATTAATCAAGGTTATAAATTCTAGGAAAATTATATAAAATACTCGAGACACAATAGCCTCTGTCCTAAAATTTTAAGAAATTAATTAAGTCGTTCGGTTTATTTTAAAAATACATAAATTGAACCTAAATTTCAAAATTCAATTGTAGCACATAAGAAGACAAATAAAGCTTTAAATATTTAAATATAGAATATGTGTTTAAGTCCAAAGAATATACGAACCTACTTATCACCAAGATAACACTTAATAACAATTGCTAATCAAACGCATCAACTTGGGAATTATAATAAAAAGGATTTTTACGCCTTGACTGAATATAACCTATTCATTTAAATTTCTTGTAGATTTTCGAGCGCTTTAAGATGTGTGTGATTTATCCACTATTAAGATGAGTAATTGTGGCCTCTTTTTTCTTGATGGAAAATGACACTCAAGGTTTATTTCAAAATTCCTTTTTGCTGTGTTAATTAAACTTTTATTTTTCTTTTGTGACAAGTATGTGGTGTGTATGTGCACATTTGAACCCGAAATCGGGTTATGCCTATTAGATTTCTTATTCCTATTGTAGCCAACTTGTAGCTCCAGCCGGTAGACGATTGTTGGAAAACTAGTTACTCTTGGGTGAACTTGTGTTCTAGGTACTGTTGTATTCCTATTTGCGTGCCATGCCATTACTTGTTTAATTGTCCTAATAATTTACTATACACGGCAAACATGTTTTATTTTAAACCTGCGAGCTCACCAACTTTATGTTGACATTTTTGAGTGTTCATTTTCAGGTAACACTAACAATAACGCTTAAGGAGCCTAGATGCATCTTAGTGGGTCTTAGCAAGACTTGAGATTCCATGACTTTTTTCATTAGAGTTTTCGTACTTTATTCGTTGACTATTTTTGTGGTGGATTGATTTACCACGGCACAACTCCCCACTTATGTCGGGGAACGTCATGACGCGTTGGATTGAATCATTTAGTGACTTCTCTATTCCTATTTCAATATGTTATGACGATCATTTCCATCACACTTCGCGTTTCCGCCTAGGCGGGTTGTGATATAATATTTTTGAAGACATTGAAAATTGAAAACCTTAAGAAAAAGGTCTCTAATTTTTGACAATTAGAGAGACGGAGAGAGAGAGAGAGAGAGAGAGAGAGAGAGAGAGAGAGAGAGAGAATAAGTGACTAACATAATTATGACAATATGAAACCTATTTATAAGGTTAGGAAATCCTAGGATAAGCATCCTTTTCCAATTTAGGATCAAATTAAACTCTAATTTGAATTAGGATATAACTATAAACAAAATAGAGTATTAACCAATATATTTTTCTGTTAATTGCCTTATGTGTAATTTTACTAAATTTATATATATAAATCATGAAATATATATATATATATATATATATCGCTTTTTACAATCAAATAAATATTATCTAAAAATTCAAACGATTTAAACAAAAATCATTTATGTAATTTTCAATCAACTTAATTAATCACATGCATTTATTACACTAACAAATATATAAAATTAATTATAACTTGGTTGATAATCCGGTAAGATAAACACCAATATACTCCTTTCTTGTAATAGCCTTTACGAAACTATTCTGTTCCTCATAATTATTCTTCAATTGGGTTGCGTAACTGCTCAATTTACAAACACTCACAAGTGTGACCCTTGAGTCTCTCTTGACATTAGATGTAACATTATTATGTTGTTGACTATAAAATTAAATGCAAACTCTAGAATAAAAATGCCTTGTATGGTGCTCAGCTTGATTGATTCAATCCTTGATGGAATGTAGTTTTAGACAAAATACCTAGTTATGTCCTCAACTTTCATTTGAACATCCTCAGATATAGAAACAATTTCCCTATGAAGTTGATGTAGTTCTTGTTTCTGATGGTTTCTTATGCATGCTACAATACCCAAGAGCAACGGAAGCAAAGAATTTTCAAACGAGTTTCGGGTATACGAAACCACATGCACATAAAACCTTAAAAGGATCAATACTACAAAGCAAAATAGCAACAAAAGAAACCAGAAAATAAAAGGCTGAGATCCATACCGTAGATATCTCTCGTAGTAGTGGAAATGAAGACGAGGATAAGAACCCTTAACAGATTCCCTATAGTGGTGTTCACCCCAAGTTGTAGAGAACCCCTTTGCTAAAGCTTGAAATGATCGACTTCCCTTGCTAGAACAATCTTCCAAGAACAGCAACCTCACCTTGTTCTTGCCTTAGAATCACCAACACGAACCCAATTTCAAGTGTGCTTTAAGTGTGTGTAATCACAAATTGGCAAACGATGATTCAAGAGAGAAACAAGGGGTATATATATGCTTAGGGGAAGCCCAAATGTCACCAGGGTCGGCCAAAAAGCCACCTAGGTCCAATAAGATTAAAGTGTCACTTTGACTTCTGCCTTCATAGTCTCTCACGGGCCGTGAAATACTCATGAAGGCTTTGACCCCACGACTTCAAGTCCAGGTCAGGAGGTCTCGTGAAAGGCTTTACGTCACGACCTCTTCACGACCCGTGGGGACCCGTGAAGGTCGTCTGAAACCCTAATTTTTAGATTTTCTCTCTTTTGACTAATGTTGTCGGATTCTACCTTTGGCGTGTGACCCAATATGCCCGTGCCTCATGAGCAATGATGCCAGTATATGCGTATCAGTGGGCAGAAATCAATACTTTCTGCCTCCGAAATTGCTATATGAGAAGATGTTGTTGTTTTTCTTTCTGTTCTTGCACACTCCTTAGCTTAGCTTAAACTGTAGCTTTTTTGTTTTTAAGTTCTTCCAAGGTTACACCCATCTTGTCCGCTTCTTCTATTTCAGTTCTTTCTATCACAAGGTTTGAAACTATCTCTTTGAGTGTCAATTCATCCTAAAAATCAGAGATCCACCAAGGATAATTGCACTATCCCCTTCGATCATTGAACTTACCATCTTCATCTTCACTATGTTGTCTATCTTTTCAAAGATTTGTTGGGTTTCTGTGGTTCAAATAAATCAAAGTGGAAGCAAAACGTGTAAAACTTTTAAAAAATTGTGAACCACGCAACACCTACCAAGAGGACCATGACTCTAAACATGACAATGCAACAAAAGAAATGAGAAGAATTAGAATCATACCCTTGATGCTAAGTCTTCCTTTCAAACTAGATCATGACTTGGAAGATGTGTATACTAAGTAGTATACCTCTAGTGAAGTCCACACCAAGTTGATATTGATCCCCACTTGTTAGAGTGTAGATATGCCAATCTTCACACCACCAAATGCCTTAGCAAAAGAACCAGAAAGCCTTGTGTTCTTGGTATGCCTTTAGAGAGTTTAGTATGCAATATATATGTTAACTAGTATATCAAAATATAGCATCCAACTCATGTTAGCCTTTATCACTACTTATAGAACTCACAATTGAGCTCAAATTCGTGCCTCATTAAGCACCATATCAGTTACACTAATCAATACCATTAAACCCACTTTTACTAGCCTTAAAGGCCTCGTAAACAAGCTGTTACTGCATGGGGCACGACCGTGCCTCTAACCAGGCACGGGCGTGCCAGCCCAAAAGGCCACGCCCAAGTCACGCCTGACTTGGGCTCGTGACTTTGTACCTAGCCACAGGCCACGCCCAAGTCACGCCCGACTTGGGCTTGTGCCTGCCCGTAGGGCACGGTCGTACCTCATAGAGGCACAGGCGTGCCTCGGCCCACCAGAACCAGTTTCTGGCTTTCTCTCTCATTTGACAATCTGTTATGTCGGAATCAATGCTTGGCATGTGACCCAATAGGCCCTTGCTTTATCAGCTATGATACCAACTCATGTGTGTTAGTGGGCATAATCCAACAGACTCCCACTTGCACATGACACACCCACTGAATGTGTCAGCGACATATAGAGGCCTCTAGCTAGCCATCTATGCCCACAAGTCAGCATAGGGTTTGTCTTCCAAAAACAAATACCAAACCAAAACGAACGGTCCTACAGATAAGTGATTATTCATCCTTTCGTTCACGATATCCGATGTGAATGCAGGTCATGGAACTCCGTCAACCCCAAATCATTCACGATTATGTTTTTTCATCTAGACTAACTATGACTAACAACACAAGTTGCAAAATTGATCCAATATCAATTCAACTTGAGCACGACCATGCATTTTTTATTGTCATCAGCTTAGTCAACAACGGTCCAAGGGATATCTCTCTAATGAGGAACGAATACCTTTGACTACATCGTTCCCTCATAATAATAAGTTCTTGCCTGAAAACTTCCCTTATAACAGCCAGTTACGAACTGCGTTAGAAAGCAATCTAAACAAGTCCATGTT
>JAUEJL010036078.1:0-21151 GCA_032274825.1 Drosophyllum lusitanicum
TCCCCAAGAGTTCGACACCCGACTTACTAACTATAATACGAAACGATTAGGTACACTTGCCTATTCGTGCAGTTTTTGGTAATTAAATCGGTAAAATATAAATTTAAAACTAGTACGTAAAACGCACATCAGATGCCGTAGATGGTTACCACGGCGATACATTGAAGACCACTCCGCCTTCTCTTAAAAAGAAGGGAAGGGAAAATAGAGGGATGAAAAGACTACTATCCTTTCCCCGTATGTATTTCACAAGACCAATTTTTCAATATATGTGTTTGTGTGAGATATTATGTATCGAACATATAGCATGATTCTATATTTTATACATATATTTTGTGCTACTATTTAGATTTCATCTCTCTCACATGCATACATACATATATATATATATATATATATATATATATATCATATCAATTAATTACAATTTTCAATACAGGTCAAACATTCATATACATCATATCACATAAGGTCAACTTACACATACAAGGACTACTATCATCCCAAAGGAATAGGGCGGATCTCGGGCTCATGGGAATACCGCCGTCCCCTAGCCCGTGACTTCTTTCCCCTCACAGTTTGGTGAACCTGATGCTTCTTCCTTCGTTTTTTCTACCATCGATGTAAGGCAGAATGATGGAAGAATAGAGAGGATTGATAGTGAGGTTAAAGACTTTGAAAAGAAATAAAAAATGATGTAATATTTATGTGGTATAAAAAAATGAAAAGAAATATATGCGAGAGATGACACATAGAAATACAACCAATACAACACAACAGAATGAACGGAATATATGACGGATTGCCTCGGAAGGAACAAAGTGTTCTTGTAAGAAAAACGGTTCTCATTTAAACCGTCATATATATATATATATATATATAGAGAGAGAGAGAGAGAGAGAGAGAGAGTGGGCGAGAATAAAATGTAAAAAAAGAAAATAAATACCAAACAGATTGCACTCTCCCTCCTCAATCTACACACTCTCTCTCTCTCTCTACACTCTCTCTCTCTCTCTCTCTCTATCGGCATTTTACTACCAAGGTGTTTGGGTTTTTTTTTCCGGTGCCGACCAAAGGGGGTGGTGTGCCCCTCAGTACCACCATTCCACGTCAGCATATCGAAGACATGCCAAACCCACACCCCAAGCTCTTATGAAATTGATTCATTTACAGAAAATACAATACCCTTGAAACTATACAAGAAGTCAATAAAAAATTTGTATATTCTACAGCTTTAGAAAAAAATATAATATATAATGAACAACTCACACACATCCTAGATTATAAATAAAAAATAAATCATAGTATAAGGGATGAGTACGAAAATATTTAAAATAAGAAATAAAATAATAAATTTTAGCTAATGTAAAACAGAGATGTGGTAACTGGTAAGTGAACAATAATGCTAACAATATGTAAACATAGTTACTTTAGTATTCCAAAAACATATATGATATAATGAAATTCAGAAACAGTAGTTTATATAAAAACGATAGTATATTTTTCATCTTACCATAACTGATAACCGATAATGTAAGTATGGTATGTTGCTTAATTTGTTTTAAGCGGTTACATATTATCCTCATTGTAGATTTCTCATAGTATAATATTGTAAATAGGAAGATAAGTAAATGGATTTAGAACCTATCGACGTAAATATATCATTTCTTTTTTCTTTTTTTGTATTAAAGTTCTTATGTAAGCTAGTGAGTAAGGGTTCAGTGTGACGACTCTATGACGGAGAAAAAAGCTAACCCGTAACACAATGTTATGGTGTGATGGAGAACGGGTCTTAACTAATCAAATTGACAACAAAGTCTTTCAAGATCAAAACCTACGCGAACAAGTCTTTCACAAATTTTGGTCCAGAACTTGCAAACAGTACCCAAAGAATGCATATAAGACAGCTATCCCCATTTCTAGGATAAAACTTTTCATTTTTATGAATAAATGATCCAAGAAAACTTTACACAATACAAATTTCGCTAATAAACAAATGGGAAAATAGCATACCGATTACGAGGGTAATCGTCAAATTTATGCAAGTTCCATCTCTGTGTTTCTGTTGCTGCAAAATCAAGGTTTGCCACCTCTATACAAAACAGGTGTAATTTCAGAATTTATGACCTTTTTTTTTGGGGCGGGGGGTGCAAAAAATACCACAAATGCAAAAGGCAACCACAATGAGAGATCTGCACCACCACTAGCCACCACAAGACCACCATAGATGACCTTCATGAATCATGATCAACATCAGAGTGATATCAATACGCACAGATTCATTAAAGAAAACTTAAAGACAAGTCATCCTTGTAACGCATTTATTTACTATATCAATCTTGTGCTCATTTATAGACCCTCCATGATTAAAGTTGAATTTGTTGAGCGAAAGAAAGACTTACAATTTCGGCTGAGAAGTGTGGAGATGAAACATATTCGAACCAATCACCATAAGGAATAACATACTCCTCCAGATTATCGGTTTTTTCTCGCAAAGAACCCTAAACATTAGATGAAAAAAGAACATGTTAATTAAACAAGCACAAAGAAAACTATATCCACATAGGCGAAACGCTGAAACCACTTCAAAAAATTGCAGTAAAAAGGTTATAAGTGAATTTCACTAGCAATATGTATGAAAAAAGCACCTATACTTAGGGGTGTTTGTTTAAGCTTTTTATTTTGGGCTTAAGCTTATGAGCTTATGAGCTTAAGAGCTTATAAGCTTATGAGCTTATAAGCTTTTGAGAGAAAAAAGTATTTGGATTAGCTTATAACTTATAAAAGGTGTTTGACTTAGCTTATTAATGTAAAATGACTAAAAAGGGCATCCTTACATTCGCTTATTAATGTAAAATGACCAAAAAAGGGTATAAAGGTAAATGTGTAAAAATAAGCTCACAAGGAAGAAAATAAGTTGATTCAAGATGGCTTATGAAAAATGACTTATTTTTATAAAAATAAGCTAATAAGCTTAGTCAAACATATAAAACAAGATAATCTTAAAACATAAGCTGATAAGAAAAAAAAAAAAAAAAACTAAAACAAACACCCCCTTAGTATATAAATATTGTTGGCGTTTGTCTTATGTTGTTAGAGTCTATTTTAGGGCAGCAAACATGTGACGGTCGTAGTTTGCAAATTAATTAAACTTAGATATAGTCCAATACTACAATAGAGTTTCATGAGGATTGGCATTTATATATATTGGAGTTAAATTGAACCTAGACTAACTTCAAAGTTTGTTGAGGGACGCAATTTATATATGTTGGGTTCGTGACTCGAGAATAGATGATAACCGTAGTTTACAAAAGTCATTAATGTTTTAATTGAAGGTGGTTGAAGTTTGAAGATCGTCAGAATTTGTAAATATTAGCGGAATTAAGTTAACGACTTGCAAAATATTTATGATGTGAAACTTTAAACATATAATAAATCTATATATCGCTAAAAAATCAAGAAATATTCATGAAAATTGGAAGATGAAAAAAGAAAATTGATATACTCACAAATTTGCGCCAAATCCGCCAATAGTTGTTAGTTGAATTAGGAAATGACATGAGATCTGATTAAGAAGTTGGGTGACCCATTTTTACTTAAGATCCGCGCTTAACTCAAAATTAACAGCTTAAGACTTTTGAGACAAAAAACTATTAATTTGTTAGCCATTTTATGAAATAAAAAAGGATGATTAGTGAGAAATTTTTTTTAAAAATTGAATAATAACATCATAACCCCTTTTAATATATATTAAAGATTAAAGATATTAAAGATAAAGATTGAAGATGAGATTCGTATAACAACATCAACAATATACGATAAAGGCTTAACATAGTATTATTATTAGAGAGAAGTTAAGATTCTTTTATATCGTGATCAAATATGACTTACAGTGTTATCTCATAAATAAATATAAAAGTGGGTTATTTGTTTTAAGTTAAAAATGATTTTTTTTGTAAATCTTATTTTTATATTTACCAGTGAACGTATGATTAACCGCTGAAGGAGAGCGCGATATCTCTCGCTAATTTTCACATATTTGCGATTTTGACGATTGGAAAGAAGACAGACAGACCGACCGCCAGAACACAAATCCCTTTTCCATTTTGTAAAAACCCTCCCTTACCGGAACGTCTAAACCCTACAACCACCATCGGATACCTTAGTTTTTCACCGACGTAATCGAAGTCAATCGATGCATTTACTCATGCTGGTGTTTTTTCATCGTATACTCCTGTAGTATCATCTGTTGATTTCAACTTCATCGTCAAGCCATACACTAATCAGAAAGCAAACATGAGTACGGTAGACAAGATGTTGATTAAAGGTATCCGGAGTTTTGATCCGGAGAACCGTAACGTCATCACCTTCTACAAGCCATTAACCCTTATCGTCGGTCCCAACGGTGCCGGCAAAACTGTAATGCATTTTCCCTGCCAATCTGGTTTCGGTTAATCAGAAGTTCAGTTTATCAAGTGATTCGTACTTTTAGATGTTATACTCTTTATCATAATCTCATAGTGCAACGTGTTTTGGCTAATTACTTCGTAGGGTTCGTGGATATGTGATGCAGATTATGCGTATGTAGTTTATGTTATTTAGTTACATTTTGGCTTGGTTTGCAGACCATTATCGAGTGCTTGAAGCTATCCTGTACTGGTGAATTGCCGCCAAATGCTAGGTCTGGTCAGAGTTTCATCCATGATCCCAAGGTCTCTGTTTGTGTATCTTTACATAGATGTACATATATAATAAAGCTGGTTTTAATGCTTTACTGTAAGTTGGTTTTCAAGTTTTTTTTTGCTGATTTTTGAGGTGACTAGCAAGTTCATATGTTATCAAATGCCAAGATACTTGAAAGTATTACAAAAAAATCATATGAAACTGTTAATATGAGAATATTGTATTCCTTGTTTTCCTGAGGAGAGGAATGAGCAAACTCAAAACGATCTGAAGCCAGGGGTTTGAAATGCGTATTTAGTTAATTTATATTTGCATGGTTATGAAATAATTTCAAGTGGGTGTAGGTTGCAGGGGAAACAGAAACAAAAGCCCAAATAAAACTGCGTTTCAAGACAGCAGCTGGCAAAGATGTAGTATGTATAAGATCATTTCAGTTGACTCAGAAGGCTTCAAAGATGGAGTATAAGGCAATTGAGAGCGTGTTGCAGACTATAAATCCTCACACTGGGGAGGTACTCTAATGGTCTCTTAATACTTGGAATTGTAGCTAGGTATCTATTTATGTATATTGACTGTCAAGGCCTTCCATTTGCTTGATTTTTCAAAGTATTGTTCAACTTCCATAAATGTACTTATTCATAATATTGATTCGGTATTTTGGACATGTGATGGGTTTTTTATTGATGAAGTTGGGTAGTCTAGGAAATTCCAAAACGATGTTCTTTATCAACAGAATGGTTGTTTAAGAAGCCTTGAAGCTCGTGTCAACATCAATCCGAACTTTGCACAAACAACTTCCTTTGCTATTTAACCAACCCAACAAATTTTATAAAGTCTTTTTTTTATGAAGTGTTGCCTCTGGCTGTCCAGATTCATCATGTAATATGTTAACTATGATTCTTTTGATAATTGGTTTTTATTTCGATTATGATATCCTATTTTAGAAAGTTTTTCAGAGCAGTTTTATAAGACATGTTTAATAGATTCACAGAATATTAAATATGCTTCGAGTAAGTGTTAATGGTATCATGCGAATGTAATGGTGTTTATACATTATTTTCATGGCTTATTATTTTTGAAATCTACATCTATCCACTTCCCAAAATTAAATCTATCTATATCCTGGTGTGTGACTGTGATTTTTTTAAATATTTCTGGCAATAATGTAGTTTAATAATTATTATTTGCTCAATATAACTATTCATTGTTCTGTAAATGCAGAAAGTTTGCCTTAGCTATCGTTGTGCTGACATGGACCGTGAAATCCCCGCTCTTATGGGTGTCTCTAAAGCCATTCTTGAAAATGTTATATTTGTACACCAAGACGAGGCGAATTGGCCTCTGCAAGATTCTTCGACTTTAAAAAAGAAATTTGATGACATTTTCTCGGCTACAAGGTACTCCCCTCAATCGATGTTTCTAACCTTATTTATTTTAAAAAATGTAATAAACTGTCTATAGATTTCTGGAGTATTAGATACAATGCTTGCCCGTTTGAATACTTCAACATGGAACTGTACTTGATGTTGTATTTTATGTGCTTCTATCTAATGCTTAGTTGACTATTATTTAAAGCTTAATTTTTTTACCGGGCAATGATTCTTACCGTTTTTCATTGTAAAACTGCACTTAAAAGATACACTAAAGCTTTGGAGGTTATCAAAAAGCTTCATAAGGATCAGGCTCTGGAGATTAAACTGTCTCAAAAGGATTTAGAGAAGCTTCAACTCTTGAAAGATGCTGCATACAAGGTTTGTACCATTTTTTTCCACTTGTAGGATACGCGAGTCAAAGCAGCATTAGTTAAATTACGTGGATTCCAGCTATATAACTACCAATTATGTTTGGCTGAGAATGCTGCTATATTGCAACTTATTTTATACTTTAAAGCAAATGCAAAAATAATATCCTATTTTTATAAAGTGCTTAATCAATATCTCTTAGGGATTTTAGATTGACACGAGAGTCGTTTGCACTTGATTTTTTTTTGATGATGAGTTTGAAAAAAGCTCCAAGGTATTATGTGAAGTATATAAAGTATATCAGTGTCATTGTTCATAACGTTTATAGGAATTATATGGTCTTTCTGTCAAGTTGGATGTGTGGTATTATATCCAACCTTACTACCAATTTACAAAGTGATATTATCTAAGTAATAGTACTTTCATATATAATTTTATACTAGTATAAAAGTGATTTTAGAAACAAAAAGCTTGATGGCTTTGTGGTAAAGGCACCTTACACAAATGTTGTCTTGTGAATCCATTCTAGGCCACCACTTTTGCGAATTTTATTTTTCTCTTCTTTCCAATTCCATAATATATTACTACTACTGCCACCACTACTCAATTTTAATTCTCATTTCCAGTTATTTGGGATTTTGGAAATTTAGTTAACAGGTTGAGAGACCTATCAGCTTAACGCTTTTAATGACCTTTTGATTTGGGTTTGGAAAACACCGCAGCCCAAAGTCGAACTTAGTTACCCTAATTAGATGACCCTATTTACCAGATAAAGATTTGGTTAAGTTGGAACCCAATTATTCGAATCAAGAGATCTTATATGTATTGGACAAACTCGGTTTTCAAGTTGACCCGAATTATTTACGCCTCTGCACCTAAATGAGTGGTTATATGAGGTAAATCTACACATTTTTTTTCCTGGGTTCAACCAAGAAACGGAAATCAAATGCAGATGTAAATGAGAATTTCATCTTGGCGCAATGCTTGGGGCCTTGGGGCGGTATAAGCCTTGTCAGTGTCATGCTGAAAGTTTTTCTAGGAATTATATGATCTTTTGGTTCTGGCCTTTGTTTATTTATTTTCACATTGCAATTGTCCAATTTTGTGGATTTTTGTTGTTGTTGAAGTTTTAGAATGTTTAAACTTTATGGAGGCTGTAGATAAATTTATTTGACAAAAATAAATTCAAATAAAATAATAGCATGTGTTCTTTACTAAAAAAAAGTATTATGTTTTATTATATAAGTACTAGAAAATGTTGCATCATTCTAGCAGTTGTTTTGTCGAACATACTTTGTAGGGTGTTTGTTATGCTGCATCTGAAATTTTGGGTTGTAATCTTACATAAGTTTGGTTTTGATTGATTTTAGATCTTGTTGTCTTCTCACAGCTTCGACAAAGTATCTCACAAGATCAAGAAGAATCAGAAAGATTAGGCAGTAAAATTCAGGACCTAGAACAAATTATCCAAGATGTGGATACGAAAATTCGTCAAACTGAAGCTACCCTGAAGGAATTGCGTAAGCTTCAGGACCAGGTTGCCACCAAAACGGCTGAAAGAAGCACTTTATTACAGGAGCAAGAAAAGCGTTATAGAAATCTAGATGAAGAAAATGAGGGTTTGTAACTAATGCAATTACTCCCGACACCGTTACCCAACGTGCCCATTTTTTCACCTCGAGTTTTACTTCTTTTAGAAAACCCTAATAGTTTCTTCTATGAGTTATTTTTTAATTGTTTTTTCTCATCATTTTTGATATTTGATAGATCCTGATGAAGATCTAAGGGATTGGAAAGCCAAATTCACTGAAAGTATAGCAGCTCTGCAAGATAAAAGTAACAAGGCAAAGAGGGAAATTGAGGACATAGAGACGAAAAGCTCTCTCTCTCGGAAACAAATGGATGAATACATCTGGAAAGTTGGCAAGCTTCAGACCGAAGCTGAAGTATCTTCTTATCCTATGTTGATGCTATTTTTGTAAAATAAAAGGAAAAAAATCATATACAAGCTCTTTCTGGTTGTTGTTGCTAATCAATATTCTTCTTTTGGCCTTAGAGTTATATGTCCTTGAAGAGGGAAAGAGACTTGACAATACAAGAGCTTTACAGGCAACACAATTTGGGGTCTCTTCCAACAATACCTTTCAGCAACGAAGTTGCTCTAAATCTTACAAGCTGTATAAAATCAAGATTGAAAGTTCTCGATTACAACCTAGATGAGAAAAAGGTGGTTTTATCTTATTTGCTGAAATAAAGCTACTCTTACTAGATAAATAAAGCTACTTTTATGCAAGAATTTGAAACTTCATCCAAACAATCATTTGGATTTTCATTTTTACAAACCAATTCTCTAACTATTGTTTTTCATAAATGTACAAGAGAAAATGTGTTTTATCGGATCTTCATTTTACAATCAGTTCTGTAAGATTGAAATTGTTAAGAGAATTGAAATTGTGAACATATCGAATCTTCAGTTTACAAATCAATTTCTGCTAAAAGATTTGAAATTGTAAACATATCGGATCTTCATTTTACAATCAGTTCTGTAAGACTGCCCAATGTAGCTATTACAAGGGAAAATGTCATTGTTCATTCATAGATAATAATTAATCTTACTCCACGTGATCATGTGAGACATTTAGGCTGATTAACATCTGTCATTGTATATTTTTCTTTTTTGTTATTAATTGAATTCGAATTAATTCACTTTCTCAGAAATCCATGGATAAAAAGCTTAAGATGGCATGGGATCTCTACAGTGATTCAAGTGACCGATGTAAAGATGTTGAGGCTAAAAAGCGTGCTAAATCAGATATAAAGGTATTATTTCTCAAATGCTGGTTTGCTCACCAATATTTGAATTGCAGTAAGGCTGTAATTTGATGCAGCATGACATAGTTACGCGGAAGAAAGAGAAAGAAAACGAGCGGGATCTTTTGGAGCGTGAAAGTTCGGACTATGATGTGCGTCAGATTGATCAGAAAGAAAAATATCTGGTAATGGCTCTCATGTTTGATTATGGGTTTGACATTATTATGACATAAAATAGGGTGGTTTTTCTCTTGCTTGCTTAGTTACAAAATACTTGAACTATTGTGTAAACTAAGCCATGCTTGATGGTTTCTTTCCGGCTTTTAGTGGCGAATCTTGATGGAATTTTTGACCCTTCTGCTTATAAATAGGTCGATTTGGGTTGTATTTCATCTCAAATTTTCAAACGGGTTAAGTCAAAGAGTTCAGCTAAAAGGGGAATGGGTTAAAATGTTCCCAATGACTATAATTAATGCACACGACCTCCAAAATCATGTGTTCAAGATTTACGATTATTACTGTAATAGTACTCTTTTTGTAGGTATTCATTTATGATTAGAAATTTACAAAAATGTTAGCGGGTCAAGCCCACCTCGCTCGTTGCGGTGAATGTCAAAATGTGAATTAGTCCAACCCATCCCTGTTTTGACCTAGGAGCCAAACCTCATATTTTTCCACCTCTACTCAATATTCACTGTTTTCGTAGTATTTGATTTATTGGAGTCTGATCCTGTTTATCTGGGGTTGGTAGGGTGATGAAGTTGATAAATTGAGCAAGCTGCTTGCTGAAGGAGAATTTGATGATAAAATACAGCAAAAGTCAACAGAGGTAGAAGCCCTTGCAAATAAAATCAAAGGTCTTGGTCGTGAGAAAGACCTGATGGCAGCAGATTCTGAGGAGAGAATCTTACTATCTATAAAGAAAGAGGAGCTGGAAAGCCATAAGAAAAAACACAAAAAAATGCAAGTCGAAAAACTATGCACATTCTTATATAAACTTCTTCTCGTTCCACTTCCACTCAACCTTCATCTCTTTGCTAGTTTTTGTGTATTGATAATTTCTATTGCTTTTACCTTTTAGAATAGATGAACACAAGACCAAAATTAGAGGAGTCTTGAAAGGTAGGCTGCCTCTGGACAAAGATCTGAACAAAGAAGTCACTCAAGTACTAAGGTTATGTCTTCGACACATGTTCTCTTCTTGATCATCATATAAATAAACTTTACAAGCAACTTATTTTGTGAGCAAATATTTGAAACGATCATATTTAATTTTTGATGTATAGTATGTCATCTCAATTTCCCGCTTTCCAAATAGTCTGGTGGGGTAGAGTCAGGGGTGGACCTAGTAAAGAGTATACTGGTCAAAGGCTACCACTTAATCAAGCCTGAGAGTAGAAAATTTGGTATCATTTTAACCGACCCGTTTTGCCTTGAATCTTTCTTGACGAGTTGCATAAGATTTACCTTTTTTGTATTTTGATATTTTGTGCCTCCGTCCTTGTGTAGAGTTTTATTAGTGTGAAGATGTGGATTTGTAAACTTGAGGTGCTGTGGGGGGTTTTGAAATTTGAGGTAACCAGGCAATATTATAAAGTTGGTGTTACCAATCGGGTTCCTCAAGTACAATATGGATATCTAATATGCAAAAGCAATTGTATTTCAAATCCAATATGTTTGCGTTGCGAAATGTAAATAGGAGTATAGCTGTCTTTATCAAGAGTTATGATTTGTCTGATGTGGGGCCGTGTTTAATTATGATCAGCTGGAATAGAAATACAAAGGAAACACAAGGTCTAATATAAACCAGTAAATGGTGCTTTATTTCATTTAATATTTTGAGCATCTTTGCCTCATTTTTTGCATGTGTATATGTTTTATGTCCTGTAAGCCATGCATTAACTTAGACTTGCATCTCCTGCCTAGTGTCACGCCCCTTTTTCTTTGTTTAGTTTCACTTGTCTCTCTCACTCTCCATAACATTTTTACCTATACATACTTTCTGTTATATATATATATGTATATATATGTGTGTGTATATATATATATATGATGGGAATGAAGAGGTATTGGATCAGCAAGTACCTACTCCAAGGGTACTTCAGGTATATTCAAGAAGGGAAAAAAAGGGAAGTACTAAAAGTGGCTAGTAAGTCGTTAGAGGAGAGAGGGAATAGAATAAAAGGGAAGGGAGGCATGAGAGGAGGTATGCAGATATTTATTAGATTGCTTTTGGCTCTGGGTTAACAACCTAGAGAGAGGGATTCTTCCCTGGTTGTAATTTCTTTCTTTTCAAGTTTTCAATCAATTCAAACCTTCTCCTTCCAATTTTTGATTCGAATTGTGTTGTTAAGTTTCTGTTCTCTATCAATATACACACACACACACATCTAATAATTTTCATGGTATGCCAAGAATGAATGTAACGTTTGAATGGCCTGTGATGAGGAATTGATTAGTTACTGAAATAGTGAAGAATTTAGGGGAGGAGAGGCCGATTTCATTAATGGAGAGATAAGGAAAAAGTACAGATAGAACCAGGGAAGAATCCCTCTCTCAATGCATGATGCAAAGAGCCTAACAATTACCAATACAAAAATGGACATGCCCTCAACGTAATCTCCCCTCCCCTATAAAAAGATACTCCTGATAACTAACTTCTAGCCACTTTCTGTAATTCCTCTACTACCCCTTCTAGAATACACTTTCCACACCTTAGACCCATTCCCTTTAGAGGTTATTAATTCTGAATTCGTATCAGTCTGTAAATTTATTGATGTTTTAGTCAAGTTCTATGCTGTCAGCATGTTCTTTTTATAAGTCATGCATTAACTTGGACTTGAAGCTCATGCCTTACGCCATCCGTCTTTTTTCCCTTTAGTCACAATAGTATAGATATTTTATATACAATGCCAGAAACTTATATTTCACGATTATACTATATTGTGGGGTTTGCTAGATATGGATCAGTGCCCACATTCTAATATTTAATAATGACCCCAAAATTCCTACTCTTAACTTTGATTTTATACTAGGCGTCCATTTGAATGATGGTCGATTTGTAATCTGATATTAACTATCAGTGCAGGGCACTTACCATCGAGTATGATGATTTGAACTCGAAGTCCCGTGAAGCTGACAGAGATGTCAATGCAGTGCAACTAAAAATACAAGAAGTCAATAATAACTTGGCCAAACTTAACAAGGATAAAGACTGTAAGGCTTATTATACCTGTAAAAAGTTATATTGAAGGAAAGTATGATCGTCAGCCCTTCCTCTGTTTGCTTCAAAAAATCTATATCTGTTGGCTGTGCTTGGATAGTTTAAGATACACAGTTCATTTCAATATTAACTACCTTTATAAAATTTATAAAAACCAGGTCTTATAAATATTTCCAGTCCTAGTTTTTCTATTACTTCTTGCATTATGTATATTAGTAGTGTTTCTGGTTATAATGCAGCGAGGAAGAGAGTTATCGAGTCAAAGCTTCAAACCTTGGACCAGCAGTCTGCGAGCATTGAATTTTATATCAAAGTCCTGGGTGTGGCTAAAGAAAAAAGAGATGTTCACAAAAGGTTACTTCTAAGAGCCTATCTCATTTCATTGCAACAGTAGGGTTGGGTAACCAGGTCAAAACAAGATGGGTCAGGTTGGCTTGAGCCACCTATACTTTTTTGTCTAGTTTTTGGGATTTTATAATGTTTAGTTTATTAAATATGACTACAAAAACTTTACTTCAAAACACAATAGCTAATATGTTTTAGTAAATTGATTTAGAAGGTTGAAAATGGTCTAGTAACACTTTGGGCGACTTTCAAACCCTTTGATCCATTTCATTTTTGGCTAAATTTGTACATTTGACCCTGTTGGAGCTGAATTATAACCCGAATCTACTAGATTTTCAAGGAAATCAGTTGAAATTGCCACCTATAAGTACTACACTACAATTCATACCCCATTCACGTAACCTTTTCATTCTATGAAGCTAACCAAATATACTTGTGACAATGGAGACAGCAAGTACAACATTGCTGATGGCATGCGACAAATGTTTGATCCTTTTGAAAGAGTTGCTCGCGCACATCACATATGCCCTTGTTGTGAGCGTCCTTTCTCTGCGGAAGAAGAAGATGAATTTGTTAAAAAGGTTGATTTAGTTACCTTGAAGTGTCAAATATGTTCGGTTTAATTTCTTGGATGAGGTACACTCATGTTGTCATTTTACCAAAATAACCCTATAACTGGAGTTTATTTTCAGCAAAGAGTGAAAGCTGCAAGTTCTGCTGAGCGTATGAGATCATTGGCGGTGGAATCTTCAGAAGCAGAATCTCATTTCCAACAGCTGGAAAAACTTCATCTAATGTATGAAGAATACAACAAAATTTGCAAAGAATCAATCCCCCTTGCAGAGAAGAACTTGAATGAGCTGAAAGTGGAATTGGAACAAAAAAATCAAGCCCTTGATGATGTAATTCTTCATGGCAATATTCTATACAAGATTTGTTTCATATGCTTCTTCATCACATTGATTTCTGGCATGGATTGTTTATTGCTTGTATTTATTGATTGGTCCATATGGTAAAGTTATTATTAACAGCACAAACTGTGTAGGTGTTGGGTGTTTTAGCTCAATTAGCTTCTGATAAGGAGTTAGTTGAATCTTTGAAGCAACCTGTAGAGACGTGCGACAGACTTCTCGGTGAAATACAAAAGCTACAACAGGTAGTTGATGATTTGGAATATAAACTTGGTTTCCGTGGGGTAGGTGTCAAGTCAATGGAAGAAATACAGCGTGAGCTTTATACTGCTCAAAATGCAAAGTATGAATCGATAATTAATATTCCAATGAATTTTGGATTCAAGCTCTTTTTTCTAATGAATTTCATCTTGTTTAAGGGAAAACTTGGAAAGAGAGTTAGGAAAATTACGCGAGGAAAGAAGGGAAGTGGAGATTGATCTACAGAGGGCTTCTTCAAGATGGCATACTGAGAGAGAACAAAAGGTGAAAGTGGAGCATGCCTTGAAGAATCTTAAGAAGGTTGAAGATGAGCTTGATAAACTGGATGAGAACGAGAATCAACTTGACATTGAGATCAAGGTAATTATTTAAAGGTGGCAAGATGGGTGGGGCAGGGAAAGGTGACCGGATTGGGAAAAAGTGACCGGGCTGGGCCTGGTTGACCCACTTACTCTTTTTTGTCCATCTTTTATGGATGGATCAACCAGGTATTGAGATCAAGGTAATTTGTTGGAGGTGGCAAGATGGAAGTGTCAGGTATAGTGTCAAAACCGGATTGGGGAAATGGGACAAGCTGGGTTTGGTTTACTCACACAGTTTTGTCTATTTTCTTTTAATAAACAATGCTTTAAATTTCAAAAACATTGTTATGACAATAGTAAGTAATCTTTGAATTGATCGCTTTAGGAGGTTGTATGCATTGAAAATGGACGTTTCACATTTGGTTTACTTTCAACCCGATTCCCTTTTAGCAAATTTTTTTAGGGATGATATATGACTTGTGAATCGAACTTTTTAATTGAAGGCCACTCATGTATTAAAACTACTTTACCGGCCATCCAAGTACGTATCCGTTCCTTTGGTACCAAATTTGGCCAAAAAGTTGCGTAATAATGAAAATATCTTGAAATTCTGATAGACAATAAAACCATTATAATGATTTATCAATAAGCAAGGACTCAATGTAAAAAATCAGGCGGTTTTTGCCATTTTACAAATTTCTGGTGTGTTTTTGGCTGGATTTGGCATACACAAAATTGGATACATACTTGATGGCCTATAAAGTATGTTTCAGTATATGTGTGGTCTTAATGAAAAAAATTGATTACATGGTGGCTTTTACATACATCATCCTGATAATTAATACTTTCATTATGGTTATAGTATCATTTTTACAACAATGAATTAAATATTTGAATAAAATGATTTAGGAGGTTATATACTTATATACTTGTATGCAATGATAATAGACTTTGTGCACTTTCAACCTTTTTGCCCTCTCCCAGCCTCCCTCTTTTAGCCTTTTTTTAAGTTGTTTGACATAAAACACAATCCAAATTGACTCCATAGGCAAGTCGGTCGAAATTGCCAACGTCTATAACATGTTGATCAAGAGTTTCCTCTTCAATTTTGCTTGATTTGGAAACATTGGTTAAATTTCAAAGCAATATTGGAAAATTTTACATGCAGCTTGTTGTCAGGAATCAATATGGTTATGGGCTTGTCCTCAGGAATCAACTGAATGCAATCATTCAATGTTGAATGCTGAATCGTCAATGTTTGGCATGTTTCATTCCCACTCTGAATTAAGACTATGCTGAATGAGAAAAGAAAATATTGTTGAATCATTCCACTTTAAAACACCCACCGAATCGTTAAGCACCCAATATTTTACCATAAAACCCCCTTTTTGCATGCTACCTTATCAAGCAATCATACCTTATTTTGCAATAAATCATTATGAACGTTAAAACATAATTGTTCATTATTAGATTGTTTATTTAGAATCCTTAACGAACACTCTGTTACATACATGTAATATTCAGAACTAATTTCATACAGTTATTCTGGCCATTAATCATTTTGTTTTAACAAACAGTTGCTAAGTATATTCTCATCTTCTCTCTCTCTCTCTCTCTCTTTCCTATATATATATATATATATATATATATATATTTTCTTTTTTATGCTTTCAGCATTTAGAAGAGGCTGTTTGCCCTTTATCCAAGGAGGTAGAGAAGTATAGAAACTCACATGAAGATCTAAAAAATAAACTTGACGAGGAATACGAAGAACAAGATGAACTGAAAAGAAAGTATCTTCAGAATGTTGACATGCTTGATAAATTGATCTCTAAAATTCAAAGGCAAGTTCTTGGTCTCGAGGGTTTAAATGCCATTTTGTTTACTATTGTCTCTGCTGACTTCAGGTGTTGTTCATACCAGGTATGAAGCAGATAATATCTCTGAGAAACTTAAGGACCTGGAAGAAAAAAAGTCTCTAGAATATTCTAAGCTTCAGAGTTACACTAATAAGAAGCAGGAATTGTCAGCTGAAGTCAACAAAACTGATGATTTTGTTCGTAATCAAGATAAACTAAGACGTGATATTGAGGATAATTTGACATACAGGGAGATAAAGGCGAAAGTAGATGGGTGCGCCATTGAGATAGAATCCTTGGAAGAAAGAATGCTGGCCATGGGGGGCATTTCTGCCTCAGAAGCTGAGCTTGGGAAACTTAGCAAAGAAAGAGAGCGACTTCTTTCCGAGGTACGGGCGACAACAGAGGTGGCAAATTGCTGGGTGGGCGGTTTGGGTAATGGGTCTAAAGGGATATTTTTAGGTACAGCTGTACAGGTTGAAAAGGGCTGGCCTCGTTGACCCTAAATACATTTTTCCATTTTTAGAAAAGTGTACTCTAAATAGTGAGTGCTTCAAATATGGTAAACAAATTATATGTTATGTCAATAATAATCTTGTCTTTTGAATATAATGGTTTAGGATGTTTATGCGTAAAAAATAAGATTTCTGTTATTTTTGACCTGTTCTCCTGCTACTGTTTATACTTTATACCTTTTTTAAGATTAATTTCTTTTACCGCTATAGATAAAAAATTATTTGAAACAACCAATTCATTTGTGAGTGATCTTTCTTTTTGATCCCTCACATCTCTTTAGTGTTATGTTGTCAATACAGGTCTATTATACTATTACTACTACTATTACAATTATTCAGTATGATTATTATAATATCTGCCTATCGGCCTATCCCTTATCATTATCGTTTGAGAGGCATGTTATAAACTTGATTTATGGATGTAGGAATACACACTCTCACAGTCTATCTGAATGTGAAAGAAAATGAGAATTTTTGTATTTTGCAGCTACACAAATACCATGGTACTGTGTCTGTATATCAGAAGGCTATATCAAAGAATAAAGTTGATCTTAAAAATCCTGAATACAAGGACATTGACAAACGGTATTTTGATCAGCTACTAAAACTCAAGGTAAGGGCAATTGTATTTTCCCTTGTATGGATGAACCTTCTTTTTTCTGAACTTTTTACTGTGCCATTTATGTGATGCTTCTTTTCACAGACGACCGAGATGGCTAACAAGGATCTGAATAAATATTACAATGCACTTGACAAGTGAGTTTCTTTATCTGTTGTGCCCATGCGAATACAAAACGTTAGACATTTGTGCATGATTTTCTATTCCACTTAGGGTTTTAGTTAGATTTTGTGTATTTTATGTACCATGTATACTATATCTACTGTTAACTGCAAATGCTTCCTACGGTCCTACCTCATGTTCTTTCTTTCTATTAGGGCACTCATGCGCTTCCACACAATGAAAATGGAAGAAATAAATAAAATTATAAGAGAATTATGGCAGCAAACGTATAGAGGTCAGGATATAGATTACATTAGTATTCATTCAGATGCTGAAGGTGGTGGTACACGTTCTTACAGCTACAAAGTAAAATCCTCAAAACTGGTAAGTTTCTGCCTTTTTAGAACTGGATTATGTTGTGTTTATGGTTGATTGTATCTTTAGGTAGTTATGCAAACTGGTGATGCTGAGCTGGAAATGCGAGGGCGTTGTAGTGCAGGTCAAAAGGTTTGTGACATCTTTAACTATTTGATCTGATAATTTTTTTTACAAAATCTGTAACTAATACTAGTACGCATTGTGTATTTTTAATAATTTATGTTAGAAGGGCACAACTGTTTATATTAGGTAATTAATGGATCAATCACTTATATCTCATATCATTAGAGGTGACATATGTGCGTGTCAGACATTGGATAATGACTTCAGGTTGAACTGGGTTGAAACGCCAGCTCCTTTTTTGCCGTTTTGTCTTATAACAATAATGAAAGTTTCTAAATAAAAATGACCGAGGAGGTTTGTCTTCAGGAAGACTTTCAGTGCTCTTTTAACCCACTCACCCCCTTTAAGAAAAAAAATCATATGGACGAATTTGGGAGAAATTCATATCCTTACTGAAGTTAAAACCTAAACTGGCCCATTGATTAAGTAAATGGGTTGAATTGCAAGTTCATGAATTGTTATTTGCAAATGGAGTCTCAGGTGCTTGCCTCACTTATCATACGATTGGCATTAGCTGAAACCTTTTGTCTCAACTGTGGAATACTTGCACTTGATGAACCAACTACTAACCTAGATGTCCCAAATGCTGAAAGTCTTGCTGCAGCTCTTTTAAGGTACTGCTTGCTCATTTTGTTTTACATTCTTGTGTTTACACTACCCATCGACTTTTTCGGGTTTACAGAATAATGGAAGATAGGAAAGGACAAGAGAACTTTCAACTGATAGTAATTACCCATGATGAACGATTCGCTCAACTTATTGGTCAACGCCAGCATGCGGAGAAATATTACCGCGTTGCAAAAGATGACCAGTAAGCCTTATATATTTACCTTTATTCTCAGTTAACAAGGTATTTTAATATTGCTTATTAGACTCGCTTATCTACTTATTGTGTTTGTTACAACAATAATCTGTTTCGAAGGTGTTTGGGATTGCTTATCTGATTATTTTGAATAAGCAGTTTCAGTTTCAAGTTGTTTATTCCAAACTGCTTGTTTTAAATAGCAATAAGCAGCTATAGTAAGTAATCCCAAACACCCCCTAAAACATAAAACAGATTCTCACCCATCTATATCGGATTATTTGTGAGTTAAATGAGTTTTTTCGAGTTCATGGTTTAAAGTTTCTTATTGCAATCTGCATGTTTAATGCAATAAGTAGATAAGCAGTTTTAATAAATCCTAAACATCCCCCAAAAAGAACACTTTTTGGCTTCCTTTTTTCTAATTATTTACGAGTGAAAGAAGATGTTCGAAATAGCAGTTTGAAGTTTGCTTACACCAAACTGCTTGCTTCAAAAAGCATCAAGTGGATAAGCAATTTTAATAAGCAGTCTATAGCACCCTCTACAAAATAGGACTAGGGATGTAACGAGCTGAGCCCGAGCACGAACCCGAACCCGAACCCGAACCCGAGCTTGGTACTTATCTAGCCGGGCTCGTTTCGGTTTTTTTAAGCTCAAGCTTGACTCGTTTAGAGATCTTGATGTTGAGCTCGAGCTCGGCTTGTTTAAGATGTATGAAGCTCGGGCTCGGCTCGTTTAAGGTTGGCTTGTCTAGGCTAGGGTATTATTTCGAGCTTTTAACTATTTGAGTTGGGGTAGCTCGCTAGTAGCTTGTTCGTTTACATTATTATAGGACACACCACCACCACCCTTTTTTTTGTTGCTCAAAATATTGACATAAACCCATCATCTTTTCAGCCAGCATAGCATCATTGAAGCCCAGGAGATCTTTGATTGAACAAGATGGTGCAATTATGAACCCTTTCTTGATACTCCGAAGCATAAATCAATTTATGCATCCATCGTGCTTGCTTTTTATTTGGTTAGCTGGGCTTTGTCGAATAGGTGTGCAAGGAAGAAACCGATGAGTCACTCTGGTCTTGTTTTTCTTGTTGGACGATTCCTGTTCGCTTGATTCTGCACTCATGCATATTGGTTTGCATTTGTTAGCTTCAGTTGTGTGCGTGTTCTCTGTTTCTAGGCATGTGTAAACCCAGTCACAAACGTTGTTCATATGACTACTCTGCTAATATTCGAACTTGTACCAAACTCTTTTTTTGGTAAAAAAACTGAGTTTTGTACCCCTTTGTTTTCTTGAAATAGTTAGTTATTTTTTTAATGTTGCGAGAAGGGGTGGATCTCTTGTTTACTAAACAGTGGCACTTGCTTACCAGTCAACCGAACATAATAGAAATTTTCAAGAATGTTTAAGTGGTGGTGCCGCTAGTTAAATTTTAGGGTGCTTCCAATGATTTGTTGGGTGCTACAACTTCGATTAAATTTTATGAAAAATCATAAACATGATCGAAGTAGACGTTCAATACCCATTTTTTTGGCTTGTAAGATGCCTCGTTTTGGGTGTGTTTGGTAAAACTAGATGATGTTGAGTTGGATTTTTTTTTCTTCATTTTTATCATCTTAGTTAGAGAATAATCATCTACTTATCTTTCGTCATACATGAACAAAAATGACGGGTTATAGGGAGGGGTGGGTGGGGGAGTTGTCATCTTCGCATCCGTCACCTTGATCGATGTACATATATACAAGTGACATTTTACATTCTCTCTCTCAACCTTTTTTTAATCTCTCTTTTTTTAATTTAAAGAAAAAAAAAGGAAGGAAAAAGAGATGTGAGAGACGTCTCCCATCTTTATCTTCCTCTGTCCGGGATCTCTATACTCTCGGGTCGTATTTCAACGGGGCTGATGGAGACCAAGGATCCTGGTGAACCCGCCAACACCAACCATCTCTCTCGTCCATGCCAATGAGCGGTCTCGTTCATCCTAAACATGGTTGGAAACCTGAAAAACAGGCTTATGTTATACTGAATTAATACAATTAAGTAGTTTAGAAACTTTTAAAATTTTAATTTTGGAGCATAGGGAGAAATACCTCTTGGTCTTAGCATGTGAACTATTTGACTAGTTCTGGAGCATATAACATCTTAATAACACATATCAAGCTAATTTAAAGACCTCACTCATTTTCAGACACAAAATGAGCCATGACAAGCTCGTGATCGAGTTATCACCATGGCGACATGTTCGTGGTTTGGTCGTGATAGGGTAGCTCATCGGTGAGGTGACGAACACAACGAGCATTTTTTTAATTAAGCAATGGATATATTATTATATAACGACTATATATATATATATATACTTGAAGCGTATATACACCATTCTCTTTCAAACATATACGTATGTTCACCTTCGGTGGATGTTACTGCTATTTTATTTTAATGTTAAATTCCTTGTTTTCCTTCTTTAAAAAAAA